>JAIPRK010001021.1:69916-103922 GCA_025469195.1 Chaitophorus viminalis
TATGTATGTAGTATGTAACTATGTTACATATTTTCTTTATTTCATACAATAAACCAACTTTTAAAAATGTTCACTTGGAAATAAAAAAAAATATTTTTCATGGAAATGAAATATTTCATGAATTTTTTATTTTATGAATATTTTCATGAATATTTCATGAAAATAAATTTCATGAAATTTTACAACCCTAAATATTACATGAGTCAATGAGTCGCGGTAATTGAGTACTTTCGTGATTCGTTGCCGCCTTGCCGTGGGAGTAAAATTTATAATATTTATAATATTTAATATTGTTTATTCACAGCGATGAAGTACGCGCAGTCCGCACGAAAACCGACACACGTTATCAGGCTCGAAATGGACGTGAAAATAAAATTAGAAAAACATATCCTTGGCAGCGGTTGCACCGTTCAATTTTATTATTATAACAGCGAATCGTTTAGCACACGTGTTTATTATGTATTCTCTTTAATCTTTGGTCCGTGCCGAGTGTATAAACCACCGCGACCGCCACCTCGATGGCAATGAGAATATCCAAGCCGTTTTCACCCGAACACAATGCGAACGGTCGTGTACGCGAGTAAATCGAATATTATACAGTGAATATGTGTGTGTGTGTGTGTGTGTGTGTGTGTGTGTGTGTGTGTGTGTGTATGTGTGTGTGTGTGCGCGTGTGTATCATTCATCACGAAAAATGAGATTTCAGCAAAATGCGAACGGTACGGTCGCCGCTGCCGACATCAGGTATTATCCTTCGACCGCAAAAGACTTGCGGCGGTGTATCCTTGGGGAAAAAAATCGTTGCGATGAAAACTAAAAAAATAATAATAATACAACGAACAATTCTTTGAAAACGGCAAACATCTCCGAGGATTTTATTTTTAATTTTATTTTGTTTTAGTAGGTATAGTTTAATAGAAGGAGGACACATTAAACACTTGAAGTCAAATTTTTATTTTCAACCCTTAACCGACTGCGAAAAATAATTTTTTAATTTTTATAAAATTACAAGATATAAAGTATACACGTTGTGGTAGCAGTTATTATGGATATTTCAATGTGTCGCAATCGAAAATCAAATTATTGGTTGCATAAAAGGTATAAATATAAATTGACTAAATTACTGTTGACCAGTGATTGAAATCAAGTGATTTCACAAAATAATACAAACTAGGTAATTATCTCAACGATTCGTATAAATATAGTAACGTAATGGATCGAATATTCTGGTAGCCTACTTTACTACCTACTTTATTCGGTGGTCAACGCATGAATCTATCGAAATAATTTGTACGATGATATTATTGTGGCCAGTTCAAAGGTATTAGACAACGACTAGTAGCAACGTTTTTCTAGCTCACCCGACATCCACTCTCCTCCTACCGTCATGTTATATTCGTATACAAAATATATTTGCATCTATACATACAAATGCCGTATTTGCATAAACGCACCAACAATCACTTTTACAGCAAAATTAAATCGACCTGACTAAACCTTCGGCTTAGCTCTTCAGCACTCTAATGCACCTCTTGAGCAGTGTACACAGCTTCGAGTGTAGAAGGTGACATAATATTATAATGTACAGATTCATTTACACGATAATATTTTATCCTTATCGGATGTTTCACGACTATAATATTATTTTTGTCGGTCGACTAACACGTGTCAATTTTAAAAATCATCGATTATTGTTAGCTAGAACTATACATAGGAATTGGCCACTTACAGTTCGACCATGGTGTGATCGTGCGTACGTACAAGAGCATAAAGTTTTTTATCTACGTATAATATTGTATTGTAACAAGTGCCGAGCGAAATATCGTTTTATAGTGCAAAACAACGAATTAGAAATAATTTAACTCGAAAGAACACTATTTTCGGTACCTAGTAAAATAGTTTATTCATTATAATTATTGTCTATTGCATATTGTCTTTCTAAACTGAATGTAAACATCGTTATTCGTATACGATAAAAAATAAAACATTTTAGTTTTTACTGCATACCGAACGACAAGGACGAAATTTATATTTTATTCTATCAACTACCTATGTATATTATAATTTTTCAGATCAAATGATGCTTTGGCATAGACGTTTTCCGTTTTTATGTATTAAAATGTATAAAGACGGTTCCTATTGCAACGTACCTAAATACGTACTATTATGAATTTACGTATGATCTATGTGTGAGATGTAACCCGATCTTTTATAATACATGTAATGACGCACACTTATATCGTATGTAACATCTTATTTGTCACCAGGTGGTGGCCTGGTTTCAGGGATCCTTACTCCCTTTACCCTTACCCTCATCGGCCTAATCATCAATGTTATGTCGTGCACGAGCTTTGGCGGTCTATAAATATGGTAACAATAATTATTATTGTAAATTCTTGAAATTGTAATTCTCGTTATACGTGTGCGAAATTCCAGGCCTTAGAAAAAATTCCAAACGCAGAAATGGAAACGACAACCCTAGTAGCCGTGGTTTTTATAATGATTGCTATTTAAATTACCAAAACATTTTGTTTGTGTAAGTGTGCGTTTGACGTATTTCTAACATATCACGACGATCAAGGTGCGAAGTCGACGGCGATGGCCATAAATGATTATTCTATAAATATCATAAATTATCTTAAAATCACTTTTTTATATCGTTCCAGACCATACCAGCTCACATTATATCGTATAGTATAGTATAATCGTGCAGTAATTGCTAATAACTAATAATTAAGAATCATATAATATAAATATTAATAATTTAATATAAATATATCATATAAAATATCGTATTTGCCCTTATTATGTTTGATAATAGATCAGTTTACTCGAATATCAAAGCTAACAATACAACATTTGTACTTTTGTACTACTAAATACATTTAATTTTCTATGATGTACGTATGGCATTCTTAAAGACTTAGAACTTACGAGGCCTGGGGTAAAATATCATAGTAAGGCCCCCCTAGTTTTCACCATCTATCTGAATACTTAAATACAAATTAAACGTTTTATCATAATTATAATTTTTTATTTAACTATAATGAAAAAGTAAATAATACATTTTATTTTATTATATAAATTTCAATTATATATTTTATTATTAGTCATTAAATTTCTTATTATACTTAAAAACGAAACAATTAGCATACATACAATTGTATACAAACACAATAATTTAATGTTGCGATTAAATCAGCATAATTCAGATTTAATAATAATTACTCAGTATGGACAGAATATTTTTATCTCATTAAACAAATTTATACCATACATATATATATATATATAAATAATAAATATCTATATTGGCTATTAGTATCTGTCAGTAGTGTCTATAAATCAATACAATATATTATGTTTTCGCAATTCCAATTATATATGTATATATATCAAAGTAAAACTAAAATTATTTGAATGGTGGGCTAGTTATTGTTGAAATTTTTCATATATTGAAATAATTGCTTGATCAGCTATAAAAAGACATTTTTTTTTCCTGATATGTATCTGTTGATTTGTTTGTATACGAAGAAGACTTTTTAGAGTACAATTTTACAAAATTCGTTTCTATCAACTATTTATGCAATTTATAGTTTTAAATAAAGTGCTAGTGCAACAGCGATACGAGACTTCTATACAATATGCAAGTCCTGGGGCATGGGCCCCTAAAGTTCTCTCCCCCACTCTAAGAGCGGATAAATGTTTGTGAGACCAAGACAACGCATATTGTTTTACGCTGCACACAATTTACAATAAATATCTATTTATATATTATACAAATATGCATACGTTAATACGATTGACAAAACGAGTGGATAGGACTATCGGACTACGAGACGTACGCAAAATGCAATAGCCACACAAGCCGTTCGCCCGACATCCATCGCGAAGTTAGCAGGTGATTCTTGTGAAAGCACGAGACATTCGATCAAAATTTCTACTTATGGTATGTTTCATTTCAGTCTTTTTACCCTTTTGAACCTTTTGCCCCGAAACAATACCTTATTTGACAGCGCACCATCAGCCTTGGTGAAATTTAATAACATCCGACCATATAAGTAAAGTTGCATTCATTACGCGTAAAAATTTCTTCTACAGTTATATTTATGAATTTACCATCATAATATTGTGTGAGTGTGTACTGTATATGTATAGGTGACTTTTGAAAGCGATACAAATATTTAATATAATTTTAATAAACACGCATATTGTTTTCATTTTGCGAGTCTCGGGGGATTAATGAAATTCTCAATTTTATGATACTATTTCCGAAATTATTAACCGTTTTTCTTTTATGCGTTCGAAACTTTGGTTATAACATTTTTGTTGCGTATATACGTTTCGGCTTACATGTACGCGATTATATACTGAATGCGGGTTTATTAAAGATTTGTAGTGGTGTGTGCTGTGTGGAGTATATAAGTTACAATTAAACACGTGTAAATCAAACAGTTATCAGTTCTGATACTCATTCATTATTAAACTTTAGAATAGTAAGATTATTTATTGCATCATGTATGATTATAATCGAATAACCTAACCAAAAATCACAATTATATTCTTTAAACTCCATACTGAATTATAATAATCAAAATAAGATATTTTTAAGAAAATAACATTTTGAATAACTATAAACTTTATTATATAATATGTATTATATACAATTAAATAAAACTGAACAACGGTAATCACACTTTTGAGTATAGGCATTATAAAAGACCATGCACTAATCGACACCCACCTATAGTCTTTAAGGCTCGTCTGATACAGACTTAGGGTTCGATTAACTATGTCTAACGGTAATACTCATTAAGTGCGATCGTTTTTGTTAATTTATGTAATAAATGTACGTTACTCATTTCAATACATACAAGTATCAATGCATTTATCTTTGTGTATATATCTGTATGTAATCACGTTTTTTTCTTCAAAATATATACAACTCAGATGCCGGTGAACAATTAATATAGTATTTTATTAGTGATTAATACTCACAAAACTATCGAACTAATGTATAACATGATAGTGCTGACCCAAAAAATAGACTGGGTACAGCGAGTTGTCAGGTTAATGTGCAAGGTAATTAATGGATAACTAAAATGAAAATAAATAATTGGTTAATTGCAATGATTATAATAATAAAAATAATAAAATAATAATTAATTATAATAAAATGATTTATCAAATTGCATATAATTCACGATTCATCAATTTGTATTGTTGTTATTTGGTGTTTGTATAAATTATAATTATTGTTTCTTACCATTAAAACACGTTTATAAACGTAATTTGTTTACAAAGACCACTGCGGAAAAAACCGCGTGCTCGTAAAGCAGAGAATCGCCGTGTACCGCATAGACATAACAACTATTGTACAAAATTATTTTTTTAATATTATTGTATAATAATGATAAGAAACGAACCCTCATGGCAGCACATTTTTGCAAAAAATTAAAATAGGACAATACAGTATAAAGGCGAAACGGCTGAACCCACAGTCACTGCCGGGTCTTATTGGATTTAAATGTATACGAAAAATGTTAAATTGCGTACTTACCACAAAAACGACGACAAAACGTTTTACATTTTCACTATATATACACTACCGACGGACCGCTTTTTATCACCCGAAGAGGCGTAAATGTGTGTAGTGTTTGTAAACACGAAAAACAATTCAACCGAATTAATTATAAATTATGTCACCATATTTATGGTCTATAAAATATAATATTATACATGCTTAATTTACCTCGATGTTGTAACTATTAGAAACTTCGTGAGATCGTGTGCTGTAAACCTCTCGTAATTGCCGACAAGGTTTGTTTTAGGTAGTTAGATAGCCCGAAAAAGTTTTAGAGCCAGAAAAAATAATATACATATAATCTTAAAATCATAATTGATATCTCTTGTCAAAGAAATCCGTCCTCGTTATTTTTTTTTTCTTTCTAAAAATATGGACCCAACGGTATGTTTACCCACGGTTCAAATCAAAATTCAACTAATTCTTCAGCTAGTATTTTATTTTTGAATCAGCGGAGAGAATAATATACTTATGTATAGTTATTAGAAATGTGTTAAAGCCGTTCTTATAATTGTATTCACTGTAATGTTTTCGTATAACTAAAAAAAGAAACACCTACAACGTTTGGGCCTGGATACCACTGTGCACACTCTAATAATTCCTTGCAGTTACGCTGCTGACCTACAGCAATAAATGTACGTTACATCTACGTACTGTACACTTCATAGACTTATATGCAGACAGAATATTGAGTTCTTTCACCCCATTTATAGTTACAAACAAATCAATTATACAAATTCTTCTTAAGCTATAGATCATGATCCTCTTGGGGTTGTTTGCATATTACGAGGAAAGGGAGAGAGTGTAAAATATTTATGTACAATAATTTAATTTTAGTAAGCAACTAACAAAAAAAAAATCCCTATTATATTAACAATTCTTATGGTAAAAAATCTACGCCTTAGACCCTATAGACTATAGAGAGCCAAAACAATTTTAAATTAAATTTTATTTATTTATTTATTTATTATGTATTGACGAGCTTATAGTAATATAGGTATACATTACTATATCGTAATATTTAATTACTTAAAATAATGACTTTTTTTCAAGTATAATATCTTTAAAGAAAACCCTATATTTTTGTTTGATATTTACTTAAAATTTTTTGAATATATCTTAGGTACCTACAGATAAGTATACTACGTATGTACGAACTTAGATACAATACTTGTGAACGATCACGTGGTGATGTGTCGATGCCGTTCAAATAAATTCCTCTATATCATACCAGAGTTCAGGTATAATAAAATAATACTTATATTATATATATACAAATCATGCTTGCACAACAACGGTAATGATAATTATCGCACATACGTCGGCTTACACATACATAAATATATATATATATAAGGATGATAATATGTGCCACGGTCATGGGACCTAGACCACGTTAATTGCACCTCTATCGGACCGGCGTTGCAATTCACGAAGTCGGTCCTATTCCTTCGGACGCGTATACGCGTATGTATTATTAATTCTAGGCGTGCGTGTGCCTCTTTTTATTTCATTTTTCCCTATTCCTAGCCGCAATTCACACATACACACACACACACACACACACACATACGCTCAATGATAATAACGTTGCTGTATGTACACTGTTATATATATATATATATATCAATGTGCAAACACGATGGGAATGTGCGTGGACGACCGTTACGAAACTTTCGTTTTATGTTATTCTTTTTCCTCGGTTTTACGTCACGTGCACATTGTTTTCATGCACGTCCTGCGTCCGGGGTTTCATCTCTCCTCTAAGATCTCAATATATCTTCTTTACATTTTTTCCGAAGTGAACAAATAATAATACGCGCCGGATGCACTATACCGAAAAGCAAAACGTGGTTGGCCGCTATATCGTTTTGTATGTATTCTAATAGAAATACCGTGATTGCCCACGAGGAAAAAGTCCCAAAGATTTATACAGCGGCACATATAAATTCTTTCGTAGCTTCACAAAAACGATGTACACCCAAACGTATATATTTTAATATACGTTTTAAAAGTTGTAGTACGTCGTTTTAATTTGTATAGATACATACAGTATCCTATTTTTACCTACTATATAGTCTATATACCTATAAACACACATATGACATACTCTGGTACCCGCACCGCATAAAGAATTTAATTTTGCATCGCATGTTACGTGTACGCCCCTCTGTTGAATATTTAAATATTCTCATGTTTGTTTCCATAACGAACTCCGCTCTCTTTTTCCATACAAAATGTATGTATAATATACGATCGAAAACACCGCATTCAATTATGTAACCGTAAAAAACGAGCGCTGCGAGAGAGTATATAACATTATAATATAAATTCCTGTGCACTTTTATGATGTACCATTCACGGGTAAAAATAAAAAAAAAATTAATCTTACATATGATACGTGTGTAAATTATATACATTAATTTGGAAGGGCTACGTTATGTCCTTTACGAATGCAAAAACGAGACGTAAAAATTTTAATTTGGCCAAATGACATACCTACATATAACTGTATTTCTGCGTATGTTTTCGGCACGAATACATAATTAATACAAGCCACCGTTAAACATGTGCCAATTATTCGAATGTTTGGCACTCGTTGGACTGTTTACGACGATACAACCATTCGTATCCGTTCGAATGTAGTATACCATCCCTCTGGGTCCGTAGTCGCGTATACGAATAAAATAAAACAACGATAAGTGCACGTTAGGAAAATATTTAAAACATTTATTATGTAATAGGTAAGTGTAAATGTATACTGTGGCTGCAGAAACTCCCATGCATAAATGCGTACAATGCGTTTTTGCCGGTTCGGAGGAATTAAAAACTTAATTAAAGATAATATTTTGTTTACGATCCTCGTAGAAGAAAATAAAACACTGCAACATTGTGTCAGAGTAATATTGTTCCAAAGTAAAATGCATTAATTATAAATTAATAGTAACATATCAATGAATAAATGCAGTTTAATAAAGAATAATTATGAAATACGTACACGGATTACTTTTCATATTTATATGAAATCGGGTAAAAAACAGCAAGCTAAATCGTAATTAAAAGTCACGTGGAAATAATTATCATACTTAACTAAATAATTGTAATACATAGGATTAGTTTTGAACTCCAATCATTATAATACTTATTACTTAATAGTCATGAGCTTAATCGTGTAGATCTGATGAAAGGTGTATTTCCCGAATTACAAATATCGATTTTGATTTTTATACCAAATAAAATTAACAGCGTATCTTTTTTCTTAACCAGCTATAAATACTGAATAATCGTTTGATCTTAATAAATTATAAAATTATAATCTACATTCAATGGTTACGTTATATTATACATAGATAATTCAATAAAATATTTCTCGATCAAAATATTAGTAATATACTTTTAATATTCTTTTTTTTCATTGATCTATTTTTAAGGGAGATCCGGAAACTGTGGCCATGTAGGATTTTTGTGCCTTGTATACTTGTATTTAAGTAACAATCATTGTAGGGGTTAAACAACCTGATGTGTGTGTAGGACGAGGCAATATGGACAACTCTAGTGGAGTCGTACGATCACCCATCCGACTGCTGGCAGCACCGGGCGATAATTAACCTATCAGCACTGAGAGTGATTACGGTAAACCATTTTGACATACCATGTCACTTTTAAAGTTTTAAAGAGTCTTAACTCTTAATAATTCAATGTTAATAATTATAATATATTTTGTGGAAACGGATTCAGAGGATTTTCTGTTATAACTTTTTCTTGAAATTCTAATGCACAGTAAAATTGGATGGATTAAATAATGTTTTATTTATATTTCTAGTTAAATTTAATTCTCACAGCCAACACCTGTTTATTGTTTACTCTTTATATGGTTGTGTACTTAAAAATATTACATAACCACTGTAAGAATCCTATTTATTTCAAATAAAATCGGAAAAATAATAAACTTGTATGGGTTTAAAGTCAACGTTGTCCAAGATTTTTAAATCAAATAGGATTTTACCGCGATGACATCGCTGAGACATTATTGGTGGTACATTGCCGCTGATAAATGTATTCGATATTGTTTGGTTTTATTAGCCAGCGATCTGCGGAGACATTCGCACAAGTATCAAATACTGTTGTATCTGTAACCGTTTGAAAACTGATTAAAGATCCGGATAAAATATTATAATTATATTATAATAAAGGCATACGCGTAAATATTAAAAAAAAAACTATTACCGCAACACCGTGTTAAACTCATTTGTCGACAAGTCATAGATTAATTCCAATGAATTATGAAACCCGATTGATGTATATTTTCCCCGAACATCAAGGTTTAATCCAATATCTCGATATTATCGCACTTCATCTTAATAAAACTCGTCGAGCTAGTGACGATTGAAAAGCACTTGGTGTCATTTTACGACGGTATGGCACAACTTTACGAGTCATTAATAATTAAAATCCATAATAATATTTACCGCCATCGGCTGCATAAAGTTAACGAATGGTTTTTTATTTTATTTTTTTTTAAACGGGCTCGAAACTCGTAAATTTTAAATATTTAGAAAATACAGTTGACTAGAAGATATATAGCCTATGTGACACTTTTCTCGGAGAAAATATAAGAAAGGCATAATAAATAATAATATAATATTCGAAAACAAATTATGACGATGCACGACGGTTTGCGGTCACTATCAAAATAATTGTATATCATATATACGTAATATAGTTGTCACATCGTAGTTCCGCGATAATCATATTATAATATAGATCGAACGTCAACGATCCTAAACAATGATTATTCGAGCGATAAAACGTTACGATTATTACCGTACGCATTATAATAATATGGATATAACTGCAGCGGCTAACCATTTTCACCACCGTCGATTATACACACGAATGCAAAACAATTCGATTTTCCAACTGGGTATAATAATATTATTATATTTATGAAATATTTGTTATTCACGCAGGATTCCATATCGCCAGTGTTTATGGCTTAAGATTTTAAAATTAGTATATTATAAACGTCCAATATTATTCTATAATCAGCATTGATTTATTTACCACATACAAATACGTGAATAGTATGGAAAACACAATATTTTATTACTCTTATGTAGGTATTTCAACAGTAAATCTAAACTGCAATGATAATTTGTACTCCATTTAATTATTTTAAATTGGTTGGAGATCAGTAATCACATATTAGTTTATTGTTATTGCTCAGTCAACGTAATTCGATTATTATTTCGGGTGCATACTATACCAGTTGCTTCCTATTGGATCAAAAATGTCAGTCATTTTTATAAGAAATTGCCTCCCGACGAACCCCAAATCTAGAAAAAGTGGTTCCTTAACTAAATCCAGGAATGTTTAAACATCTATAGCAATAATTAGAATTAGATACCGAAACTTGGCCGATGCCGCACTAGATTCATTAAATCACCAAACGGTTATACTCGTGTGCCCAGTATATACTAATAAATATTATCAGACATCTGTACTTTTAACGAGAGTGAACGTTATATATAACTATGTATACTGATATTTTTATTTATGATAGAATAAGAGGCAATCTGTATATTTTGGAGGAAAATTCGTATATACATTAATTATTTCACACCAGTCGTTAAAAACAATTGCGATTCGATTTGTCGTCGATGTGACATCCTTAGTCACCGTATTTGGATCGCAATAGTTTTGTATTTATATCGAACAGGTTAACAGGAAAACCATGTACAACCTCGTTGTAAATAAAATATTAAATATTACACATATTGCAAAGCGTCAAGACGTTTGAACCAAATTATACATTCGCGTATACAGTTTAAGAGGAAAAAGAAAAAAAAAGTGAAATAATATTATAAAATAATGTGTCATAACGCGATCACACACACACACACACGTACACGAAATACATAAATGTTGTTAAAACTGTAATATTATAGTATGACGTCATAATATCGAATAAGAAATATTCGCTAGTGGGAATAAGGAATGCCTCTGTTCTGTTCGAATGTGTAAGCCCAATGACACGATACGAAATATATATTATTATAGAAAATATACTATATATTATATACATAAATATATTGGTACGTATTATCATCTATACATTATTACACACGACTTTATTGGACGCGACGAAACTAACAAATTATAAGCTCATCCGTGTTGGCATCGGGACGTTTCATGATTTTATCTCATACCATCGCCACTGTCGAGCCGGGCCTAATAACACTATATCCGACTAAACAATTTTGATCCTTTAGCCGGTGACTATAATGGAATCGTAAGCAAAATCCTTCCGGTCACCGAGACCAGGGCACGAAAACATTAGGTTCACGTTCAGTTACACAGTGATACCATATATATACTATGTATACTATATATACCAAATAGGAACAGCAAACCAAAAATTTAAATGTTTATCCTTTTCGCGCTCTTTTCCCATCGGCCATCCCCGTTATCTATTTTTCATTTTCTTTGTGGTCGAACACAGATATATTTATGCTAAATGCTAATCACCATCCATTTCAGCGTCATGAACCACTAATAATAATGACCGGGAAAAAATATCAACTAAGCTATTATTTTTTTTTTCTTATAAATCGGTACACTACTTTTCCATTCCACTCATACACCGCTCATACACGATATTTAAATAGTTTAAATACAAATAGAAAACTGTTCCGTTCAGAATCGAAAATACAAATTCATTATCCATAGTATTTAAATAATTTTACGGACTCGCAGTATGGGTAAAGTAATTACATAATTGACAAACCACCTTAGATAGTGACGGGAAAGACCCTCACAGTTGAAATCGACACGATATTTTGTAAGATTAAAAACAATGGGAAAAATATCATACTACAAATTGTTATCTGAATATTGTTTGCGTACATGTACATGTAGAAAAATATACGATAATATCTAGTCTTTTTTGAAAATGACTAATGACCACCGCGCAACCGATCGACCGACTGTGCAGTTAAATGAATAATGAAATAATGAATAATGGGAGAGTCGTCCACCTCAGTGACCGCGTTGGTACACACAACACAAGGAGATTTATGCAAGCTATACATGCGAGTAGAGAACTACGAGCTAGAATTTCAAAAAGTGTACGTTTTGTTAATTCCAACGTAAAATTATAGACCGAAAATACGCCGCCGCGCGTTCAATATTATTATACGACGGAAACGTTATTCGATTTAAAATCATCTAAAAACTCACTCTAATGAGCAGTGTGTGCAACATTTATATTATCGAGACGGATTTATGCCGACGCCGCCGCCCGCTACCTAAAATATATAATAGGCACTAACGATCAATTCCGAGAGTAGAAAATGCAAAGTATATTATTTTCTACTATGGTGAACTCGCTCAGATTGTTATTTAACTCACAGCGTCATCTCATATTGTCGTTACTCGTTTTAATTATTTAATAACGAACATATGGTTTGCAATATACCTACGACACGTCGAGGCGACTGTTGGCGTATACGTGCGAATGTGTGATGAATAATAATAATAATATGTAATAAATATGTATAAAAACTAAAAAAATATATAAAATAGTAATCAAATTTGGTGTAAACTGCGAAAACTATGACGAACTCCATATAATGATTTCGCCAATGGCACAGAAAACGATGATATAATGTTTATTGCAGCGATATTAAAACCGCAAAGCGCGTTTGCTAGAACAACGCTATCTTTGCTTGCAAAACATATTCGTTTTGACGTTTTGTTATAGTTGACTGACTAACCTCACAGAACACACATGACACATCGCACCTACGATGTGCGGGTGAGCCATCATAACTTACAAGTTATAAATGTAGGAAATATGAAAAAAAAATTATTAAAAAAAAAATCGTACACGTCATATCTTTACGTATTATATGGTCGAGGTATATCGAGCGAGAAAATATAATGAATACCACCTATCGTGAAGTCGAAAATGAATGTCAACAACCTGTGTAAACTACGCGTAGTTGGTCGGAAAATTTACTTTCATTGTTTCGTCCGAGCCGAGGGTGTATTATTATTATTATTATTCTTATTATTATTATTATTATTATTATTATTATTATTATTATTATTATTATTATTATTATTATTATTATTCGCTTCGGTTTGATAGAAATATTTTATATATATTTACATAATATATTATTTGTAAATGCATGTAATAATAAGTATTGTACCTGTCCGTTCTCTTTATATGGACTATTCACGATTTTACAACCAAATTCCGAGGTTATTTCAGCTAGCCAAACTGTATAATATATGAAATGGAATAACATCTGGGATGATAAATAAATATATATATATATATATTATTTATACCTAAAAACGTATATTGAGAAAAAAAAAGAAAAAATTATGTCATCTAAAAATAACATTATACTAACGGTAGTAAAAACTAAATAAATGTTTTCGATACATTATAGGACTCACGAGAAAAAAATGAAGACCCTTGCTGTTTATAATTATGCGGTACACGCGTTTCTGTTGTCACTTTGTCAGCTATACGATGGTATGTTTTAGAAAATGAAAGTAATAATGATTCGGAAATCCAACTATTCCGACCACACGAATGTACCCAATAAAAGGCCGAAAACAAGTGTAAAATGTTTGAAATAAACAAAAATATTAACAGGACCCCGATTAAATATACATTATACGAATACAAGACATATAATTTTGGGCTGATTCGATCAAAAAACCACAAAATAATTTTACACATATAGATATTTTGACGGGTACATGTATTGGTGGGCATCACTCACCAGTGCACCACTGATATATTATAGAGTGAAATTCACTGGTTTTCGGTGTTTTAAGAAAGAGTTCGTATATTACTTTGTACCCAACGACGCGATCCGATAAATCCCATCCGGGCTGAAATCAAATATATACCCTCTAATCGGGGAAACCTAGGTTCGTTAGATTATGTATACCACCGTTGCCACTTGCCAAATGGCATCATTGAAAACAACCGCGGACCAAAGAAGGTATGATAATATACAAAGCAATGCGCGTACGGAATACAAGTACCTATACCATAGCGGCGGTATTTAATAATCCCACGTATATGAGTAAACAGCAATTAAAGTTCATGATTTAATTTCAAATCGTACGGATAAAACGCGTAGGTCAACAAAACGATCGCTCAAAAATATACCGGCCACTACCATCAGGGATGTAGACACGAATACGCTACTGTACTATATAGTAGTAGCTGGTATGCAATGATAAAATAGTTTTGCAAAAGTTTTCTTAAACACACATACCTAGTCCTTCGTACGCAGTTTTATATAATTATATGCGCATGTTGTGCAAAATGACTTGGAAAATATATCGTGGAGAACAATGACCCCTTTGTCAACCGCAGCTCCCTGCGTGCGTGCGTGTGTACCCTGGTTATACGCGTATACACACAACATACCTATTAGTATATATACGTACAACATAATATAATAATATATATCGTCGTCGCGTTATCGATTTGCTCCGTCCGACCGTATACAAATGGTTCAATAACCGCCATTCCCTGCAGAAAACCGCGTGCGTATAATATATACGTAAATTATATTCACGTGTAAATCCTATATATTATTTATGCCACTGGTATACGACTATCACGCTGGTTCGTCGTCGTTGTAGGTAAACAATCCGTGTACATCAAAGTCCCTTGTATGTTATTTGCATATCACAGATGCGTAGGGCGTAATGGAATAATAGACGTTCGAATAATGTTTTTATTATGTACGGTCGATTTTGTCGAAAACAATGTTCGTGCCGAACATTCAAAGCACCATGAATGGTGGCCAAATTTCATGATATATTATTAAATACTGAGGTTACTAACGTGATCGTTTAGTACTAATTTCTGGATTAATCTTTAATGTTTTAAACGAAAACGAAAAAAAAAATTGATAAATAACCTTTTTGTTACGATTATCATATTTACCGAACGCGAATAGCGAGTGCCGAGTACGCATAATAATTACTAGTAATAATTACTGCAGTCTGCAGTCATCAGTTCGTCACAGAAATATTATAATATAAAATCCACCATAACAATGATAATTCATTTTTTTTCCGTGTTAACTGAGCGCAAATCGAGGGATTCTATATTTTTGCGTTTTGTGACATTATGTATAACAGTTTTGGTTTGATAAAAGGAGAGTGCTATATATAACGGTCGCGTTTGTTCGGCCTATATCTGTACGGAATAGAAATTCGAAGACGGTATACTTATAACACTATAACAACAACTGTTTTCAGAGTGTCAAGTGTCTAACCCTGTTTAATTTTTTTTGGGTATATTTATTTCATATTTAAACTGAGTTCAAAATTTAGAAAAACGATATTGAAACGTTATGAATTATGTTCATAATTGTATTATACCATAACATAAACCGAGTTCCATTGGGATTTGGGAGTACACTTGATTTTCAAACGCCAATGATTTATCGTTGTTTTCAAATTAATAATAATTAAAAATACTCTGATTCTCGCCGTGGAGGTGAGCGACTGAAGTAAACCGAATGACCGGCACCGATTCATATTATAGCCTGCCGCAGTGTTGTTATATTTTGAATAATTTATTACACTATTCTATTAGAACGTCAAAAATGTTAAATTAATGGGATACTCGGTTGTATTTAATCGACCGGTCATAATAGACAAAAAATAGTAAAAAAACCTAGGAAACATGCCCACATATAGATGTATATTATATCTACTCTGTCAGTAAAAATCCATCGCTATCGAACAATCTATGAAAATGAAATGCAACGTTAAGGCATCATTAAAATTTGTAATCGCTGTCAATTACATCAAATTGGGGGAAATTATTATAACTTCATGAATATTGTCTCCTAATGGTCAACTTGAAGTTTAAACGACGGACGAGTTAAGCTAGCTGTTAAGTATCGATGTGAGTTAGTTGACCACTCTCGGTCTTTTAAACGATATACTTTATACATTGCATTTGATTATACTTCTCAAAACAATTTTCTTTTAAAAACTTTAACTTAAGGTGCATGAAAAATAATACTCGCAACGATCAACGTAAATAGAAACAAATGTTGGTTTCTTTTGTATCATATACAAATGTATAATATCATATAAAAATCACTATAGCAGTATAGCATAAGAGTGATCAGATGTTTGCTCTGTAATTCTTAAAAATATTTGTTTGGCCATAAATCAGTGAAAAACAAATATTTAAATTTTAAGAAATTATTTTATTGTATCTTCAGTAGGTATCTATTATTGGAAATATTTTCGATACGATATAATATTTTTTTCATAGAGTATTTCAACACACATATTTAAGTTATATTACCGCAAACAAGTTCAGGGTAATATACTACAGCTAGTGATTTAAATACTTTTCAAGTAAAAATCATGTTATATACTAAAAACACTAATAAAATATGTTTATATCATATTACACATATATTTACGATAAAGTACATAAGAACACTTTTACCGCATCACTGTATGGTAATATGGTCATGATGTGGATTTCGATGGCGTGTAATATTGCCAGTATAATATAATATATTATAAAACCAGCAAGAAAAAATAAACAAAAATACGTTGCTGTGCAATACGCTCTTTATATTATAGTATTATCCTATTATCCTGTAAATGTATATAATATTATGACCATTGCGTGCTGTTGGTTTTTACGGGAAACGAGTAATGGAAGACATCATCAACCGACTAATCGCGATTCATATTTACGTTTATATGTGGCATACATGATTCACATAGCACTATAGCAGCGTATTATATATTTATACACTTACAAGTTATATTATGTAAATCGTATTATACGATTCAAACGAATCTAATAACGTTTTCGACAAAAGTTCTGCAGTGAACTATTTAGTAGCCGGTTGACAAATAAAACTTTGAAACGTATTTTAAACTATTCATGAATCAAAAAAAAAAACACATCGTTTCGTAGGAATTTCTAAGAACTTCTCGCGTTCTTGCAAAGAACCCAACAATGATTGTAATATTATTCTCGCAGTGGCAAACCAACGCAGCATGCGAAAAAGACCTTTATTATTTCAATATCGCTTTGGTGTACAACGATGTATAGAATGTTTCAAGATGATTTGACAAATGCAATAACTTTTGTTCTATCCATTTCATCCAATTCTATCTATTTTTAATTTTTTTTGTTACAACAAAATATTTTTATTTACTTTTGGAATTCAAATTTGAAAAACTATCATTTTATTTTATTAATAAAAAAAATCAAAACGACCATTTTGTAAATCAGATTTTTAGAAAAATTATGGTATTTAAATATCTTATTAAAGTTTAGTCAAATTTTTAAAAAGTTTAAAAACTCATAATAAATTAGGATTTAATAATTAAAATTATTGTACAACCATTGTACATTCTATCAAGATAATATTAGATTATATCTAAATTAATAGTGGTATCCAACATTATATGATAAAATAATATAGCTCACAATATTATTGTTAACTTTTTCACAAAAACAAAAAAAAAGTTGTAGAAAATGAATGGATAAACCTTTATTTTAGAGTTTTAAGCACCAAAATTTTTCCCTTATGACAACGGCTCAACTTGGACAATTGCTGCTACCAATAATATTGTAATACTACCTATATCTATTATCTAATACAGTGGTCTCAAACAAGCTGCCTGCGAAACATTTCAATGCTGCCCGCAATAAATATTTATTTCTTCAAAAATTTAGATTTTTTTTTTGTTTTACAATATATTTTATATTTTATATTTGACATTCACATTCGTATTAGGAATTTTAAATGAAAATTTAACTAAATCATGATAATTACAATGCGATAAAAATAATTTACATCTTTGCAATAATTATAATCAATAAAATAAATAAAAAAGTACATTTTGTCCTAATTTATTTTGTTTATTTTAGATTTAGTATGAAAATGGGTAAAAAAAGTAAGGTTAGCAATATGATATTTTACTCACGAACCTTTGACGTATAAAGACATGGCCCGTTAGTAATTTGAGTTTGAGACCATTGGTCTAATATATAAATTAATAACGAACATACACAGCATTGTATCGGTTGTCATACACCTTTTCCCCACCCTCTCCCATCACAAAAACAATATACCAAGTGCAATGTACAATGCATGCGACTCAAAGAAAATTCAAACAATGGAGACCGATGGCCGTCCGTATAATATAAACTTAACATTGTCTACATCAATCTTCCCTCGCGCCTCGTACACGAGTACTCAACCTGTGCATCGACATGTATTACACGCGCATTGTACCTAATTATGGTATGATATGATAGGTAATAATAATGTGATGTGTATTATAATATCTGTGAAAAACCTTGTCACGTCCGCGGTTCATATCCGCGAAGTGTACGAGTATAGTAGTATAGTGGTTTGGGTCGTCGCTACGCATAAACGCGTACGTACGTAAAAAATAATAACTATACTTAATACGAAAAATTCTACGCAACAACGTCCTATTCGTTCATCTTGTAAATTGTAATGAGTCCAGCGACAACAGATCCCGTTACATATTCACATATACGATAAAGATACGATCATCGAAGGCAGTGATTCTTGAAAACGTGACGTTTTGTAGATTGCCGAAGGTGACTAACACGGTGTCGCAGAAAAAAAAAATATATATATATAGTTTTTGCTATCTTTAGAGATTAATATAAAAATAAATGTTTATTTTTATTGAAAATAGTATAAGATAACCAACGTTAATATAACCATCAAAAACACTTACTATATAATAGCGGTCTTCACTAATGTGTGCAAAGACGCTACCGTCATACAAGACGGTAGCACATGCACGCGTCTGTATACGGAATATTATAGCCTATAGGTATTATTAATTATTATTTGTTGTCATTAATTTTTTCTCCAACTTTATCGCCGTACTAATAAGTATTCGTATATATGTATAATGTATATAGTATGTAAGTGTAATTATTATGATATGCGCGTTTGTTTAGCTGTGCGGCGGCCTATCCTATATAATCATCATTATTTATTATCGCATGCTAGTGCTGACACCGCGCAAAGATGAAGATATTATTATACACGCAGTCAAAATCCACGAGAATCAGTTAATTATTCATTATCGTATTGCAAATAAAAGTACTCATACACCACCTCTAAAAAGTGTTTGAATATTTATCGAATATACATAACGTCGTGACGATACGTGCGTATATGTTTCGAAAAATAATAATAATTACCTATACACACACAAATATCACGTTCTAACATTTCACACTGATCATATATAATTATGATATACGTAATTAAACGTACTAATATAAGTATCTACCATCAATGCATGCTCCTCCGAAACATATTGATTCCCATGTCCTGATGTTTATATACATTACACAATCATAATTGTAGTTTTTTGACGTTTTGAATTTACCTTATTACAGCGCATCAGGGACGGCTTTTAAAGGGGGGCAATAGGAGCCATGGCACCTCCCTCCAAGACGAGATATCTTACGCTTTATTTTGTCAAATATTTTTATTGGTTTAATAATGTATGATTTGTATAACATTAATTATTATGTTATAGAAACGTATAGCCAAAATCTCAGAACCACTAAGAATGACTTCGTTCTTAAATGAGACGAGAGACTTGTTGGGCTTACGATTTTGTATGTTGTCATGATTTGATTTATCAATTGAAAATGTAATTAATCGATTTATCAGTATGAAAAATAGAAATTTATATTTTGTATTATAAGGAACAACAACCAAGATAGTTTAAATGTATAATATAAATCATATGACATTCAAAACTATATAAAAGTAATATTACAATTCTTAATCCTTTTATTTCAAGATTTGAACTTTCCAAACATGTATGGTTAATGGTCAAGATTATTTATATTTTTTATTTACATAATGTTATATTATATAAATACATTGTTAATTTTTTACTCGAAATATTAACTTAATACACTTATTTTCGCTGTATTATATAAACACTTGCTGACTAATTTTATTATGGTTTAAAAATATACCAAAAAAATATTTCCCACTCCCAGGTAAAGAATTAAAGCCACCCTTATTGCGCATCATACACCTAGAATAATGTAGAAGGAGGCGTGAGAATAAAAAACAACATAACACAGATCTTTCTATTTACAAGAGGGATGCCGACCAAATTTTAATTAAAAATAAAAGAAAAAACAACCGTAAAAAATCACGATAAAATGAAGTAACTATAACTGATAGAGTTTTAGTGGAAACCATTATTTCGTGATTCAATTATACGAGACAAATACGAGAAGAAAAAACACTGGAGACAGATACGGTTTTTATAAATCTTCATCTATTCTAAGAAACAAGACGTGTATAGAGAAAAAAAATATATAATATACTGCGTAGATGCACAAATGAGAAAGAGTTTCAATGTTATAGAGATTTAGAATTCACACACATAATATATACATCTATGATACATAGTGGGACATGCATACATATACATGCATATTGGTACATATATATATGTAAGCCCGAATTTTATAAGGTCGTCTATCAATGTTATACATTAATAGGTATATGCTGCAAATAGTAGCACACAGTAAAACAGTACTTATGTATATACTCGTGTATATAAGGTATACAATCTCGTCCAATAGATTATTGTGACATTTTTTAAATCGAATTTTATTAAAACAAAAACGATTCGTTAAAATTACTACCTATATGTATGACATCAGTCGTAATATTATAATAACTTTGATATTATGTACATAGTTAGCATCGTCAAGCTGTAACATCTCGTTACATTACAATATACATAAAAATATATAAAATACACACATATAGTATATTGTCTACTTCGTACCTATACTGTTGCAATTGTTGAGATTTTTCGATAGTTCATTACTGCATGACATGGACGAGCCGTTATAAATAACACACCACCTCCACACGTATCATTATAATAATACATGCACGCGCCCGAGCGCACACACACATTACAAATAGTATGTATTCAAGCCTATTTCTGTATTAGACACGTTAACCTGATGGCTATCCAACATATGTGAAGCATACTAGTAGAAAGTTTGTTATAACTTTGTGTAAGGATATAACACTACGTACCTACATATATATTATTTTCAATACAACATAGCATTGCAAACACGTGTCGGTTATAAATGAATAATTTAATATAACCAACGTAATTAGTCCATATATAATACATGTATTATGTATAATACATGAGTACCTATTTACGTACAATCATGTCAAATATCAAAAAAAAATATTTTTAGATATTTAAGTATTATTTGAAATACTTCAATTAGTATTTGTTTAAAATGTAAATAACTAATTAGAATCAAGAGGCTTCAAACTGACCATTAAAATCATTTTTTAAGAAAACTGAAGTTATCTATATATAAATCAAACAACACAATTAGTTAGTTTACGATCGACTAAGAAATTAATTGAAGACCTCCGAAGTGCCTATATTAATTAGTAATTATTAAGACCATGAAGATAATATTAATAATAAAAACACATATTTGTTATTGTATTTAAATACTTTTGCACTGAGTTTTTTTAATTGTTTATTTATTTTCCTGTAAGTATGTGTTTGAAATAATCTTTTTAACGAATACACTCGTATTTGTGTCTATATTTAAATACAATTTTAAAAAAGTGTTTCTTACATGAATTTTTACCAATGTACATTCTATGATAATAAATTATTGTTGAAGTTTAAACTTAAATCTAAACATTCTATGATGTATCGATATTCAATAATTTGTGAATTCTATATGGCCGTCTATAGACAAATAGTTACACCACGCAGATATGAAAATAAAACGTGTTCCACCGATTAAAATATTCAAGGAAGTGCCATTACGACGTATATTATATATATATATATATATATTCTATGTAGGTTTAATAAGGTGATACATATAACATATTGTTATTATAATATTATAGACGTACATTAACATGCTGACGATGTAATTTCGCTGAATCCCAATACTTAAAACAACATATTTCATTATTTAAATATTACGAAAAATAATACAAATGTGATTATATTGTATATTATCAAATCGCTTTATAACATAACATGTGCACGTAACGTCAAAGTCTACACAGTTTACAGCGATACATTATAAAATAAATAATAATATGTATATCTACTAAGTAGTAGTACTATGTAGTATGTCGTATTTACTTACAAATGAAAGAGAAAAAATATACCAATTTATTTTATTTTACATAATATTGTTCTTTAGCTAATCAAAATTCAATTTATTATTTTATTATAACACAATAATAACTATGCAGTACTTACCAAGTATTCAGCAAGTGTAGTTAAAAGTTTCAATACTTCTTTTAAATTTTCCACTTTTACAATTCTATGGCATAATCACTCTTCACTACTCATTTATACATTTAAAAATTAAAATAGATATCGTGAGAAATTTTAAACTATTGAATATACCTATTATTTATATTCGATAGCTGAAATACGAGTGTAAAATTTACACTGTAAATAAATGTTTGGAATTTTAAGTATAACTATGTAATATATATTTATAATGTATAATATTATTATACATTATACGAACATCACAACTCGAGAGATATCTTATTTACAATCAAAATTTAATCTAATTGTATCTCATTCATTATGTATAGGTATCATCATAGCTCTAGACTCTAGAGTATAGATACTATGGTTGCGCGACGGCCTATATTGAGCTGTAATGAATAACGTCTAGAAATGTTCTTATCAAAATCGACAAAAACCTGCGTACTGCTAGAGATCCTTACGAATTATTTTTGTAATAATTTTTGCCGCTATATACATATATGTATATATATAGCCGTGATTATCACTATACATACTATTACTAACATTATCAATAATCCGTTGTGCCGATGAATGCGTTTTTGGTATGCATATTTTTGTCTAATTTTATAAGAACATTTGAATCCGTTTTATCTAGTACTATTGCACAACCATAGTATCAATAGCCATGGTAGGTATGTTGTACCTATATAACAATATAACACATTGTAAAATATCAAATCGTCAGATTTTTTCGATAAAATATTTCAATACATTGCTGCTGTACGCCTGTAATAATATATTATACGTATACCTATATATTACGTAATATTATATATTATATAATATTCTGTATTAAATATTGTATGTTTTTCTGAACCCCACGATATAGAATTCAAATCGGAACGAATAAATCAACAATAATTAATGTTATTAATTTAATCAGAACTGGTATAAGGACATCTAATATCCTTGGATGATCGACTATACAGTTTTAATATAAAATATTAGACATACGGTCGTTGTGTCAATTTTACACTATTTATTATTTTCATTTAATCCATTGGTGTAAAATCGTTGTAAAATTGGTAATATAATACCCGAAGAATAATTTAAATTAATTATGTCGTTACAAAAAAAAATCTTAGAGACACCTTGAACACACCATAATATCTAGATTTTCGAAACCAACACAAAATAATAATTTCAAACCATTAGTCATATTTAATATTATGTGTGCTTTGTACAAAACTCGTAGAACTATAATAAAATTAACGCGTTTTGTTTGTACAGTAATTTATACTTTCTTCAAAAGTCCGCGCGTATATAATCAATATTTACAACTCGCATTTGCATCACGTTAAAATTAGTATAAATCCACTAGTGTGTTATATAATAGACATATATGCAACACTGCAGCGATACATGAGAATCATTGACAAAGATTATAGTTATTATTTTATAAATAATTTATTTACTATGTAAAACCACGCTTTTAGGTTTATTCGCTCTTTATGATACATCTAAATTAGATTGTTGTACTATAGTTCTTATTTAATAGTATAAATCCTAAGTTTAAAGAATTTTTACTCATATAAACGTGTCATATAACTAAGCAAAATATAATTAACCCGATGAATATCAGAATTTTTTCATTTATAACAACACAGCAAAATAAACGTTGATCTAGTGATATAATTACTATACCAATTTAATAGTTATTAAGAAACAATGTTTCTTACAACGACCCAATCTCACTCTAAAATCAGTTATCATTAAAGTAATAATGGTATGCAGACTTATGGAACTCGCCTAGCCTGCTATATATTATAATATAATCCGATGATCGCCAACAAAAAAAAAACTTTTGAATCATTAACATTAATCGGAATATAATACAAAAGTATACATATGACGTATACGATCCTCTCGTAATTCGATCTCTAAATGCGATAGAGTTCATCATTCGCTATTGTTGTTGCGAAAATAATTCAATCGATGACGAATCCAAATATAGATGCGGGTTCTACATGTTCTCATAATGTTCCGCTGAATGGTCGGAGTCTGCGGGAGACTTTAACGCGTTCTCGCGAGCGTGCACTCTGTACTGTCGACAAAACAATCTATCGCCGTGGTTCGTTTGCATTGATACGTGTCTCGTATACGCAGCGACGACCAACGATTTACCAAACAAAATATCACGTCCCTTAACCCGTTACGTACGCACGACGTCGACAACGAAAATAATTAAAGGAATCAATATACGATCCATACACTACAGCTCCGCGGTGCAACCGGTGGTTGGTGCATTGAAGAACACTGATCACTGATCAGCAGCGGCGCACATTCATGATGTCGCAGTCGCAACCACCTTTTGATTGGGGTGGGTGGTTAAATATTGTCCACGAAAATTGTTTTATATAGTTTTAAGTTAAAAAGACAGAACTAAGAATAAAGAAACAGTCCAATTTCCATGACTTATATTAGCTAATACGTAATATCATTGATCAATGTTTTAACAAATTACATAAGTATGATAAATTTTGAGCTGGGTGAGTAGGTGGAATTGAACTCACGAGACGTTTTAAAAATACTCAGTACGCCACTGCTGATCAGTGATGGTCACTGATCGATTTGATAAATAATGATTAAAAACAAAAACTACGGTCAGTAAACGTCATCGTTACAAAATTATTTTTTAAAAAAAACTGTTGTTTAGTATACTTTTAAAGGTGCCTACGAGCAGATGTTTCAGTGGTGGGTGAGCGTAGCTAATATAGTAACAATAATAACAATAATAATAATGTACTCTATCGTGTACATTTTTTTGTAATTTCTGCATTCCGCCGGTCCCTTATCATTTATTTAACAACACATCTTTGATGAGATGTCAAATGGGACATGTCTTGTCTGTATGTTGTTCCTTACAAAGAGGAATACAGTATAGATATTTATTCGTTTTACCCCCAAGTTCTGGGGTAACCTAACCCTATCACGTATAGCTAACTATATATTATATACGAGTATTCCAAAACTTACTTGTGCGAGTGAGGGCGTTGTTATGGTCTTCGCAGCAGTATAATGATATAGGTATAGTAGTCTAAGGGTGGTCCTTAGATTAGATTAGATTAGATTAGAACTGGATCCTTTTCGACGGTGCTGTGCAGGAGAACAATATACGGACTCGTCAAATGCGAAATAATGTCAAAAAAAAAAAAAAACACACACACACACACGCACTTGGACGGAACGCGGGCGATAGGCGAAAAGCCGAAAAATAAATAATAATTATTATAATACAATTATTTCGAAACCGGTCAATAGCGTTCGCGTCGAACCATCGTAATGCGCGCGCGCGGGACACGTACTGACGACGAGATAGTGAGTAGTGACCGGACGAATGCGTGTCGGCGGCGGTGGCGGCGGTGGCGGTGGTGGCGACGGCGATGGCCGACCGTGTGCGTAGAACCGGAATACGAGCTCGCCGACAGGATAGAAGACGCGGTGGCGGTGGCGGCAGTGGCGGCAATGGCCTTCGACAGCGAATAATAATAATAATAATAATAAAAACACTGTGACGACGACGATTGAGTGAAAGAAACGCTCGCGCACGCTAACACTGCGCATGCACGTGAAAAAATAATATGTATGTATATTTTAAGTAAGTATAACAAGAATAATATACTGCGACCGAAATTACTACTACTACTACTACTACTACTGCTACTACCACTACTACTATTATATTATAATATAGTTACTATGAATTAGAGAGTGGATCTTTAGGTTTTTACATATTTTTATTGGCTTTATGCAGTTTTACGAGAGTGAAAAATGTGGACGATTTATCCATCACAGAGTTTGCAGGAAAAAATTCATTTTTCCATATTAAAGCATATTTTGGACATTAGGGAATATTTAGCCTATTTTTCATATTTTAGAATTTTTCTATTATTGTTCATAAAAAATCATATACCTATATATTGTTAATTTATCGATTTGTGATTTTTTCCAACAACAATTTTTTCTAGGAAAAAAAATTTTTTCATATAAGAATGATAAAAATTAAAAATCATTCAATTATCTATACTTGTTTGTAATCATATTGGAATTTTGATCATTCTGTTAGGTACTCTCAATCAATATTTTTTATATATATCTCATTATATTAGTATAGGTAACCAAGTATGAACTGATTTATGTTTTTATAGTTAAATAACATAGCTGTTAGCAAAGGACCTGCAAGTTATATATTGTTTATATTAATTGATTTTGTTTTATATATATATATATATATATATATTTCATTATATTCATATATCTATGAACTGTGCATAAGTTATTTATTGTTTTCATTGAACTATTTTCGAAAAAAAAAATCGTATTATTTGCATATTTATAAGTTTAAGGAATATTTAAAGAATATTTTAGGGTTTTTTAGAACATATTAGCATCATATTTTAAGCTTTTAAGAACCTAAAAATCCGCTCTTTACTATGAATACATGCGTTCTCGGGTTCTACTATTACGAAGGTATGCGCGCGTCTATACTAACGAGTAACGTTTACATACGATAATAAGACGTATGTATATATTATATAAAGGAATAGGTGCATATTATAAGCTCCTCGTTGTCCGTCATGCTCCAGCGGTGACCATTGCAGTGTATACCAGTGGTATAGGGCTACGTGTATAGTACACACGTTTATTGCCATATAAAAACGCGCGTAACCATCACCGTGGTCCGTGTTCCGCGTGTAACCGTGTAGTTGGTGAACACTACGCTACCAAGCTATACCCAATAGTTGAAAACGCTCTACTTTTCCCCCATGTGTTTGAATACAGTAAGTGGTTACTGTTAAGGTTTCACGGTAACATTGGTACATTATTTCGACGGCACGAAAATGGAAAACTGGAAATACCGCGGTAGTGCATCTTATCCGTGTGCCAGCGTTTTGCCAAGCTAGTACGCACGGCTGTAGATAGTATGGTTGCATATCGGCCTATAGTACACTATGTTCAATGGTGGCATACGAAAGTTCTTATCTCAGATTCAAAAAAGTTAAGTACTAGTAGCGCTCTTCGCGGAAGTCAAGTAGAACTACTTGAATTTTACCACACAAAACTTTTTTTAAATTTCTAAAATTAAATGGAATCCACAGCATAGCATGACCTAGATGGTGCCAAAACGTGACTTTTTCGGTCATTTTTCGTACATTTGATAAGAACTTTAGGTTGCCACTTTTTCGTAGCTCGATGCGCAAACATACTATCTACAGCCGTGCTAGTACATAATAGAATCCAGGTAAATTCACCCCCTACACAGTACAATACAAAATGTATAATAATGTATACAATCTTTCATTGCGATGAAACAAATGGAACGTTTAAGAGCTATTATGACCTTATTGAAGATTTTTGAAAAATGAAGTAATAGTAGATACTAGATACAGATCAAATATCTCGATTTTTTTGACGACCGAAAACCACCGGAGACGCTATACTCGTGTCGCGCCAGAGTCTTTCCGATTTGTTTTAATCAAAGGTACGTATAAAATCACACCCACACGTGTCTAAACATTGACATAATGCAGAAATAATAATCAGCAATATTATGTTTTCTAAAAAAATATTACTGGATACGTCGCTGCTTTTTCCCGCGTACCATATACATATTATGTAATGTACTATTGCTGCGGGATAAATTGTATTTATATAGTAATAGGTAAATACGCTGAAAGAATTAACGAAAAACTGAAAAAATGCTTATTCACAGAAGTTCCACGTGTTTTAGTTACTTCTACAGAAGTTAGGTTAGCATCATAAGACAATGCGAGTGACTTGTTTCTCCTCGAAAATATGGTAGTTACTATATAGTCACCACCTCCATCAGATGAACTAGTTGCAGCACCTAGTAGCAGTTGCAGTTGCCTAGTTGCAGGCAATCATGAAAAAACTGAAGTTGAACTTACGCATACGAATAATATACTTTCCTTTACCCACTACTGTAAACAGAGCTGTTACAATATCAGTCGGTTTATTTTTGTGTGTGTGTGTGTGTGTGTGTGTGTATGTATGCCACTCGTTCTCCGACCGCATTCCGATGCCGTTTTCGTTTTATAATACGTGAGGGGCACGCCAGACGACACGTTATACGCTTATACACCGTTGCCACCGATGGTATATATTTGACTCGGTAGTACGCTTCTTAGTGTCCATCGTCATAAATCATAATATGATAATGATTAAATTAAAACATAGTGGCGTGCGTGCCATGCAATGTATCCCTGCTGATATTACGCAGTATACGGACAGTGTTGTGATTAAAGCTGATACGATGGAGTAGTGCTATAAATTAGGTGTCATACTTAATCCCCGAATATTACATTTATTGTAAAAAAAAAAATATGAAATATATTCTATACCAATAATTAATAGTGATATTGAAAGTGTAAACTAACAAACTAATAGGTAATCATATTATAATCAAAGGCGCCTTTGATTACAATAAAATATATAAAATTGTTATATGCAAAATAAAATAAATATTATAATAAATAATAATGTATTATATGTAATTATAAATGTATAACTGTATAAGCATCAAGTTTAATCTGAAGAAAACACACTACGTACATGTATATTTTTATTCAATTCGCAAGAACGGAAGAGACGACCAGTTGATATCAGTTACAATACTACTAAAAGTAGAACGTTATAGTTACACACCTGTTACCTGTATAAAAACAAGTGACCCTCAGGGCCTCAGGTAACAAAATAATCAGTTTCAGCCACGATCCAATGTAAACCGTATAATCGTACGTATTTTATATAACTATATAGGTATGTAGTTTACATACGATTTTACGAATGCGTCATCTATGTAATTTTATACACGTACACTCCCAAGTCCCAAATGATTACTAAGCGAAATGTATAGCCAATGGTCATTATAGGTGTTTGCGAATACATACTAATCGGTAATAGTAGTATTTATTTCCGCAATTTATTTCAATGAATCGCTAAAATCTGATTTTATTTACACAAATTATTAATATTATTTTTAATATAATTTAATTTTAAATGTTGTATTTAGTTGGTATTCGATACTTTAATGGTTATCAAATTAAAATTATATATAATAATATTTGATGAAATAACTAACTAAAGAATAATAAATGGTTTATTTCATAAATGATTATACGTAGATACTTGAACTAACATTTACTTGTAATTCATAAATGATCAAGTTTTTTCAGAAAATAACATTATTCAACACTAGGCAAATCATATATAAGTCGGTGTATGTGTTTTATTGTTTCATGTTTATAAAATGATCAATAAACAAGAATCAATTAAATTAAATATCAATAATCCAATGTCAAGAAAAAAAAATTACATGAACTAGCATCATTTGAAATGAACAGCTACTACCCACATTATGTCTATACTCTAGCACAGGGGTGGTATGACAATTTTAGTTGACCGGGAAAAGCCTAAAATATTCTACCCACCACTGCATAAATTTGATATTTCACCAAAAAAAAAACAGTGGTCGAGTTATAACTTATTAGGAGGGTTTGGAATATTTTTAATAAACTTAAACGATTCTTTAGGTGTTCAACTTAATTTACCATTTTAAAATATATTTATAATTAATAAATACTTATTGATTAGTTATGATTAGTTATGACATGTTCGTTGATATAAATAGATATGTTTTAAAATGCAAAAAAATTTATGAAGGGGTTCCCCGGCACCCACAGGTTTTGTATAAATTTTGAACAAAATAGTTAAATATAATATCGAGAAGGTATCTAATTTACGTTGAAATTAGAATAAATGAATTTTATGTAAAAATTTAGAGTATTTTATGTTATTTTAAAATGTAATATAAATAATTGTATGAAGGATTACTGGTTTAAATTGTCTAAAAATTGTTTTATGATTATTTATTACTAGTTATAAAAAATTGAAATTGTGAAAAAATTTATAAAAATTAAATATCATTAAAACATAAATACAATAATTGTAATTATTACATCCTTAGTTGATATAGATTTGTTTTAAAATACAATAAAATTATGAAGGGGTTCTCCGGAACACACAGGTTTTGTTTAAATTTCAAACAAATTAGTTAAATATAATGTCAAGAAGATAGCTAATTTAGGTACGTTGTAATTAGAATGAAAGAATTTCATGTTAAAATTAAGAGTTTTTTATGTTATTTTAAAATATAATATTTATAATCGAATGAATGACATTTCTGATTTAAATTATCTATACATTCTTTATAGGTAAAATAAATTGTTTTATTATTATTTATAACAAGTTTTAAACAAGTGAAATTTAAAATATTAAAACAATTAGAAGTTGTAAAAACATAAATACAATTGTAATAATTGCATTCATAGTTAATTAATTTGTTAAGATTAAAAATGCAAAATAAGTTGTGCCGGGGTTTCTGGGCCCCCACAGGTTTTGTATAAAATTTGAATGAAATAGTTATATTTAATATCAAGAAGATAGCTAATTTACGTATCAATTAGAATAAATGAATTTAATGTAAAAACGTAAAGTTTCTGATTCAATTTTAGAATATATTATTTATAATTGTATGAATGATTTTAGATTTAATTTGTCTGAACACATTTTATAGATATCAAAAATTGTTTAATTATTCTTTATTCGTAGTTATAAACAAGTGAAATTGAAAAGGTTTAAAAAAATTAGAATTTAGAAAAACTTAAATATAATTAAATTTATTACACTCTTAGTTGATATAGATTTATTTATAAATGCGAAAAAAATTATGAAGGGGTTCCCCGGCACCCGCAGGTTTTGTATAAATTTTGAACAAAATAATTATATATAATATCAAGAAGGTATCTAATTTACGTTGTAATTAGAATTTATAAATTTAATGTGAAAATCTAAAGTTTTTACGTTATTTTAAAATGAAATAAATTTAATTGTATGAATAATTTTCGTTTAAATTGTCTAAATATTTTTTATATATATGAATAATGGATTTATAATTATTTATTTGTCTAAAATATAAAGCACTACCTACTGAAACATCGCAAATTTACACATTTTACTCGACGAATTCCGAAGACTGTACTTACGCCTAATATTATCAATCCATTACTTCACCCTTCCAAAACCTTCTACGCTTCCGTCACTGATCCCAATAATACAACTAACAATCACATTTTTTCCAAATTTATTTCAGAACTTTCCGCACTAATTAATCCCCTCATTTCCCTCCTTACTATCGTACTACACAATCAATCCATTCCATAGTTCATTTTTGCTCCATCTCATTAACAAAATTAACCAATTATGTCATATTCACCAATAAATATTTATGTTTATATTAATTTCACTATTATGTATTTAATTTTTAGCACTTTATAATAATTGTTATAACATGTAATTGTTGAGCTATCATAGTAATATACTAAAAGCTATAAATAAAAAAAAAAATATTTATTACCTAATAGTTTCAAACAAGTGAGAATAAGAAAAAATTTGATGTTGTAAAAACATAAATGCAATTATTATTAGACCATTATTTTATATATATATATATGTTTTAAAATGTAAAAAAATTATGCAGGGGTTCCCCGGCACCCACAGGTTGTATTTTAAATTGTAATAAAATAGTTATATTTAATATTAAGACAGTAGCTAATCTACGTTGTAATTAAAATAAATGAATTTTATGTAAAAATTTAGAGTTTTTTATGGTATTTTAAAATGAAATAAATTTAATTGTATGAATGTTTTTCGTTTAAATTGTCTAAAAATTGTTTTTTGATAATTCATTACTAGTTATAAAAAAGTGGAAATGAGAAAACAATTTAAAAAATTTAATATCATTAAAACATAAATACAATTGTAATTTTTACATTCTTAGTTGATATAGATTTATTTATAAATGCAAAAAAAATTGTGAAGGGGTACCCAGACACCCGTAGGTTGTGTTTTAAATTTTAATAAAATAGTTATATATAACACCAAGACATTAGCTAATTTACGTTGCAATTAAAATAAATGAATTTTATGTAAAAATTTAGAGTTTTTTATGATATTTTAAAATGTAATATTTATAATTATATGAATGATGACTGCTTTAAATTGTTTAAAAATGGTTTATAAATATCAAAAATTGTTTTATGATTATTCATAACTAGTTATAAAAAGTAAAATTGAGAAAAATTAGATGTTCAAAAAACATAAAATCAATTGTAATTATAAAATTCTTAGCTGATATAGATATGTTTTAAAATGCAAAAATATATGCGCAGGGGTTTCCTGGCACCCGCAGGTTTTGTTAAAATTTTAGTAAAATAATAATATATTATATCAAGAAAGTTTAGTTAATTTACGTTGTAATTGAAAAAATGAAATTTAATGTGATAATTCATAGTGGTTTTTAATTAAAATTTAATTTTTAAAATCATACAAAATTTTTTTTTTTTTTGTATTTCAAAAAAGTAGAATTTAAAATAATAATCATATTAAATGTTATAATAAGTAGATAATGTGATACACCTAATATGTTGCGAGTGTGTGAAATTACAATAAGTGCTGATTTGGGACGCATGCTGACGAATAACTGTTTTTTAGCCGCTGTTTGATATAGATACAGACGGATAAAAATATTATAGTATTTGACTATCAATTATTATTTGACCATCAAGTTTGATTGAGCAAGCAGTAGCGGCTGACCATCATATACAACAGAAGAGTCTTGGTTTTTCAAAAGAGCATGTTTTAAAGGCCAAGGAGTAGAAGACTGGGAAAAGATGTTCGACAACGAAGCTCTGAGAAAGGGATGGAGGAACATATACATGACCGACTTCCCAAAGGTCATTAATAGACAGGTAAACTTACATATATAAATAATTGCGTTATTAAATAATACCTACAAATTAAAATATATGGTTGTATATTTTATATTCTATATACATATTTTTATATTCTATAGATTAGGTTGGGGCAGTCATGTCCTACTTAAAATATCAACAG
>JAIPRK010001022.1:0-103790 GCA_025469195.1 Chaitophorus viminalis
GTGAAAATTTCAAGTTGTTGCGGTTTTTCGTTTTTGAGTTAGAGCATTTAAAAAAAATGTAGTTTGTAAAAACGTGATTTTGCGTAAAATTTCCCGTTTTTTCGTAATTTTTTTATCGTTTTTTTTCGATTTTTTAAAAAAGTATTGAAAAAGTTGGATTTTTGATTTGCTCAAGTACCATCTACATTCACTTTTCTATCAGAAAAGTTGCTGTTTAAGAAAATCGAAGCATTTTTACTACCAAAAATCGTGTCCTCAGATACAAAAAAAAAAAAAAACACACATTGTAAAACCAATAGATTCCATCACTCCGTATAGAATCTAAAAAAAAAAACACATATCATTGTAAAATCAATAGATTCCATCACTCCGTTCAGAATCTATAAAAAAGATACATTATAATATATATTATAATTTATAAGTGATTATTTATTTTATATGAGAACAGCCAGAACGGGCTGTGGCCTAAAGTACAATAATGATAGATTTAACAGTAAGAAAGTAATAAAGTATATACATAATATTATCATAAAAAAGGGGAATGGATATTCATTTGCAATGCGCATTATCCTGAACATCGGTTTATTTCATAGATAATTGATGGTGCAAAATGGTATGAAAAAAGAATAATGTGAACGTGATTGGAAACTTGGCCACTAAAGATTTTGAAGTTAACTTACCAGTTTGGGACAATCAATAGAACCATCAATTAGTCCAGGGTGGTCCAACCTTTTATAGTTAGCGAGTAAATTTACATTTTCATAAAAACACCGGGAGCCGCAACAAGAAAAAAATTATATTATTACCTACTTATATTTTTATTTTATATAATACACAAATTATTAATTATTATTAAAACATCACAATTATACATTACAAAATTATAATTAAATTAAACAAAAAAATACTAAAAAAATAAATTAGGCTAGGAATGTCTTATTACAATAAAAAAAAAAAAACTATTAATGTGATGATTGGCATTGTTTTTCAGTAGCCAATTTATTAATTTAAATTGAACACCCTATGTTGGCTAATCTGATGCACGATTCTAAAGACGAATCGTGAATACGATTTCTTGATTTCGATTCAATTAAATTCATAGTAGAAAATGCCGATTCACAAATATACGTACTGCCAAATAATGACAAAATTTCAAGAAAAAAAATCCGTAATATTGGAAATATTTCTTGTGAACACAGTTTCCAAAATTTTTCAGGAGGCAGATTTACTTTTGATTGAAGAAAACAGTCTGATTGTAAATCACATAACTCCATTTGAAAATCGGGAAGTTGTACTGAGATATCAACTGTCATTGGATTGTTAAATAATTCAAATTTAGGTTTTAATATATAAAAATCTTTAAATCGTGAATTAAATTTTGTTATTAGTTCTGTAATTATATTTTTAAATTCAATAAGCATACCGATTGATTTTCAATTATTTTAATTTCTTGACATGATGGAAAATATATAGTACCATTGTTTTCTATTGGGTTTTTAAATATTTCTAATTTTTTCCGAAACCCTTCAATATTACTAAAAAGCTGACATATATTTTGTCCTCTACCTTGCAGTTTTAAATTTAAAATATTTAAATGAGATGTCATATTAGTGAGAAAAGCAAGAGACTTCATGAATGAAATACTTTGTTAAGTTTTCGTAAAACTGTTGTCCAATATTTTTAGATTTAAGAAATTCAAAAATTTCACTTCTCAATGCGAAAGAAGATTTCAAACAATTCCCTGCACTCAGCCATCTTACTTCACAGTAAACGGGATATCACCATACTCACTCTCCATTTCTTCTAAAAATGTAATAAATACTCTGTGTCTTTGAGCTTTGTTACCACCACGAATAAAATTAACAATGCTTATCACTTTTTTCATAGTTTCATTAATTTTAACAAACTTACCACAAAGTGCTTCTTGGTGAATAATATAATGAATAAATAAACATTTTAGCCCTATTTGCCTTAAATTTTCTACTAAACCAGTATGTATCCCAAATATAGCTTGAGCACCATCAGTGATTATACCAATGCAATTGTCAAATGAACCAAAATCTGAAATAATTTTTTTCAATGCTTCAAATATATCTACACCCCTAGTTCCAGTAATTAATGGTTTTATTCGAAGTAGTTCTTCATGTATATTAAAATCTTTATCAATTGTTCGAATGAAAATGATTAATTGACTGTTATCGGAAATATCATTACTTTCATCTAATGCTAAAGAATAGTACTTACAATTCTGTATTATATTATGAAGCGTTCCAGATACATGATCACTCATTTCATTGACTCTTCTGCTAACAGTTTGATGAGAAAGTGATACGGTTTCAAATTTAGTTGCCATTTCTTTGTTTCCAAAAGCATTTGCCATTTTTATTGTACAACGTTTAATTAATTCACCGTCTCTAAACCCTTTTTTTTGTTTGACCAATTCTAAACACACTTCATAAGAAGCCATTAAATTGTCACGATCGTTAATTTGTTTTTTTGAAAATACATTTTTTTGTTTTGTTAATTTCGAAGAAAGGTCTTTTAATAATGCAAGCCGAGAATCTCCAGTATATTTATCATATGATTTGTACATGCTCGTGTAATGCCTACTTATATTATATTCTTTTAGAACGCTAATAACTTGTAAACAAATTAGGCACATAGGTTTATTGTTATTTTCAATACATAAATACATTAGTTTTTTTCATCGTCAAATTTACGTTTATTTCTTTCAGACATGGTAAAAATACGTATGTACGGTAATAACACGGGCACTGTCACACGATCACACGACGCACGAGCACACGACACGGACGGTTACTGATTAGATTTAGTTTAGATTGTTTAGAGAAATATATTTTAATGCTCGCAATTGTGCGATTGTGAATAGTATTCACGCCGTTCATCGCGTTTTATCGCGATATGACAGACTCCCGGGATTTTCCGCCGTATAACAATTCGTAAATAATTCGTATAAATTCGTATAAATTTTATACCTTATTATTACGATTTTTTTATAATATTATTGTGATTTAAAATTGTTGGAAAGGCCAAAAAAAAGCTTCGCGGGCCACCCTGGATTGGACCACCCTGAATTAGTTTTTGACCAAATGTCTGGTTAGCCGCAATATTATATATACTATATAATATAGCCCGTGCCCCGTAGCACAGAGTAATATTATTATAGTTATTGTCTATATAAGAGGTGACTCCAAGGGACCGGCTAGGGGCCATGGCCTCCTCCCAAGCTCACGTTTTTCTAAAAAAAATTGTAGTATTGTTAAAAACAAAATAAAATAAAACCTGGCTTCGCACGAGAATGTCGGAAGAATATACCTAATAAATATTTAAAATGGAATAGAATACATTTAAATGAATTAACACAAATTATAAAGTTGTATTTAAGATTTCTTTTGTTAATTTAAAAATGTTTTGTTGCGCTGTTTTTTTATGTATTAATTGATATTGTATCTAAAAAAATTTAGCTCCCCCCAAATTAAAAAACTCAAATTGCGCCATGTTGTAATCGCCAAACAATTTTACTTTTTAAATCTTTTAATACCCAAAAATAGCTGTGTACAATATACATCAGTACATCACCACCTAAATCTAATTTCAAATCGAACTTAAAAACGGAAAATCAAGATAAATGAAAACAAATCAATCCAAATAAATTTTGCACCTTGGTTTACGATGGCAAAGAATGCACTGCATTGCAAAGTGGCAAGCCCCAGACAAAGTTATTGGTGAGTGGTGGCTGATGGGGTAGTCATCGTTTATAATATTGATATTAATGCTGTAATATGCAAAATAATTTTTTTTTCTACAAACACTGTCATGCAGTGGTGCACAGGGGTTTTATAATAAGAGGTGTTTAATGACTTAATAACTCGGCAAAACTGATTTTTTTTTTTTGGTATAAAATATTAAATTTGTACATCGGTGGGTGGAATATTTTAGGCTTGTCACGATCAACTAAAATTGTCAAACCGCCCCTGCTACATAGAAACCCTCTAATTCCAACAGTAAACGAAATAACAATAACCAGACATTAAAAAAATTACACTCTTAACTCCATTCAAATCAAAACCTATTAATTATCCCGTAAGTCTTTGGTCACCGCTCCTAACTATTCACCAAGAGCAGCCTGCATTACAGTACATAGTATAATAGGTATAGATTACAGTCATAGTAGTCATACAGTATAATTTAATATTATAAACTATATTACAACTATGGTTTATTAATTATTAAATATTAAGCCATGTCCCATGTACAGTGGCGTAACTATAAAAAAAAAAGGTTAGGTTAGGTCAGAGATGGCAAATCTATGTCACTCGTGTCACAGGGTGACACGCGCGCAATATTTCAGTGACACGCCAATTTAAATATACCTAATTCATAAGTTTTACTTCACTTTCCAAAAAAATTACTGATCATTTGAAATTATTGTTAATTTATTATTGTAATACATCGTAAGATATTATCACGACTGTGGAGATATTATTAACGTTATATATATTTACCTACTTAACAAGAAATAAAATCATGTTTAAATGCTTAATTAATTATTTTCCAAGCAAAAAAAAATCTGAAAAATTTCTGACACGCGAGGCAAATAAAATCAAACCAAGCATTTTGATTTGACACACAGTTATCAAAAGATTTGCCATCCCTGACCCTAGTTTAGATAATATGCAAGAAAGTTGTCCGCCAGTTGCGTTTTTCTTCAATTTTTTTATCAAAAAGTTACATTGATTATACATTTTTAAATTCCTAAATTTTATTATTGTTATTTATCTTATGAAAATCTAGCTTCACCGTAACTTATTTCCGAATATACTACAAGTGTCTGTCGTCTGACTTTGTATAGAATGAAAACGCATATTTTACATAAGTATTACAAACACATTTAAGTACTTATAACCAATTTTAAAATTGAAAAGAATTTAATTTAAATTAAATCTTATTTTATTGTACTTTTTTTTCGAGTTTTTTTTATCTATTTTTGTAATGCTGTGTGATATATCTATATTCTATAGTAATTTTAATTTCTTGGTGAAAATGATTGTAAAATTAAAAAAAATTTTTACCCATCATATTTTGAGCCACAGATTATATGAAAATATATTATAAAATATTATGTAGTATGCACCCTTATTGAATATATTTTTCGGAAAATTTTATTGCACGTTTAATTGGTCATACTGTGTTTGGGATTTTTTTTTATCAAATCTCGTTATCAACATTTTACAATTTTATATTCGCGTTTTCGCCTTTCGGTCACCCAAATGACTGACACACCACAGGATAGAAAATAAATTAAAATAATTCAGAATTTTAACGTTATACACAAACATTATTATTAATGATTTCAAGGATATTTTTAAATCAATTTACATCATTATTGTACGCTTACATAATGTTCTAGAAATTTCAGTAAGTGACTTGGAAACTTTATTTTGAATCTCAGTATGATGGTTTTGAATTGTTCATGTATCATTATTTAAGAATATGTCTTCTGAAATTGGACCAAAACAAGCTGGACGCTCGGTACGTATTCTGTTAGTCGGTGACCGAGATGTCGGCAAGACTTCCATTATATTGTCCCTGGTCAATGAAGAGTTTTTGGATGAAGTGCCAGGAAGGGCTGAAACAATCACAATTCCCGCTGAAGTCACACCGGAATTAGTGCCCACAGACATAATAGACTATCATGGTTAGTGTTCATTCATTTGTTTGTATCTTATGTAACTAACACTTAAGCTCCCTATAATCCTAGAAAACGAACAAGACCATGAGGAATTGTGTGAACAGGTTCGTTATGCTGATGTCATCTGCCTGGTGTTTTCTGTTGTGGATGATACTAGCCGACTGAACATAAGAGATAAATGGATGCCATTACTAAGAGAGTGCCAACCAAATAATGATGTATTTCATCCTGTTATCTTAGTTGGCAATAAAAGCGATCTCATTAATAGTATTTCAATGCATGTAAGGTCAACATAATATATGTTAATTTTACTATATCTGATCATGATTATTATTTTTTAATCATTAAAGCTTGTTGAAGATGTTTTATATGAGTATCCAGAAATAGAAACTTATATTCAAGTAAGTAATAGGCATAAGTTGTTTGAAGTTAATTGCTATTGATTATTTAAATGAATTTTAGTGCTCGGCTAAGATGTTAATGAATATTAGTGAAATGTTCTGCTACGCGCAGACAGCAGTACTACATCCTACTGCTCCATTGTATTCTGTAGAAGATAAAATTGTATGTTATAAAATAGTCTTTATTCTATTATCTATTTTAGTAAATATTTCATGTGTTATGTCTATTTATATTTCAGCTAACGGAGAAATGCAAGAAATCTCTGTGTCGAATTTTTAAAGTAAATAAAAATGTGATTTTACAACTGTAAAATGTTTTTTATTATTATTAATGTGTTTTAGATCTGCGATACAGATAACGATGGTCTGTTAAATGATGAAGAGTTAAATAATTTTCAGCGTCATTGTTTTGATAGTCATTTGCCATTACAACAATTAAATGGTATCAAGACTATTATTAACATGAATTGCGAACGAGGAATTTCACCATCAAATTGTGTTACTCTTGATGGTATAGATATATATAAATTGTAGTATTTTAGAATATAAGATGGTTAAAATTAGATTGTATAGTATATATTTCTTGATTGAAATAAAGTAATTTTACTTAGCATATAAAATAATAGTTTTCTAAGTTAATTTTCATCGAAATCTTTCTAAAGTATATTTAATACTGTCTTTTTTCACTTTTAGGGTTTTTATTTCTGCATATGTTATTTATACTCAAAGGAAAAGCACAAACCACATGGACTGTAATTAGAAAATTTGGATACAATGATAGATTAGATTTTTCTTACAGTTATCTTCATCCTAAGTATATGACACATTTATAATTCATTTTTTCACATTAATAATATTTTAATTTTCTAGTTTAAAAGTTGACAAATATTGTACTATTGAGTTATCACATAAAGGTGAACATTTTTTGTCTCGTTTATTTGAAACACACGACAAAGATAAAGATGACTGCTTGAGCCCAGTTGAGCTCAAGTCATTATTTTCTATGTGTACAGAAGAACCACAACTTTTGAGGAATTGTCTATACAATACAAATCACAAAGTAATTTATTATTTAAATTAAAAAATAAGAAATTCTATCATTTATAAGATTTTATTATACTGTTTTGGAACATCATTAGGGATGGATTACTTCTCAAGGATGGCTATCTTTTTGGTCTTACTGTACTCTGATTGAAGCTGATACTACATTAGCTTATCTAGCTATGTTAGGTTATAACATGAAGCCTGAAAATCAACTTTCAGGTGTTCAAGGTAAGATAAAAGTGAAAATTAAAATTAAAAGATTGATTAAAATTTATTACTTTTTAGTTACCAGAAGTAAGAAAATTGATTTGCAGAAGAAGCAGTCTCAACGATCAGTATATATATGCCATGTGATAGGTAGTAAGGGAAGTGGTAAATCAACAATTTGCAAACGTCATGTGAAAACTGCAAAAATCAATGTAAGTAAACTGTAATATTTGTTTGTATAAAATAATCTGTTTTTCTTTTTTTAAATACTTAAGGATCATGTGGTGGATACTGGAGAGAGTAATGTATCAGTTAATCGTGTTCAAGTGTATGGCCAAGACAAATATTTAGTACTAAAAGAAATCAATCCAATTAGTGAAAATCATTTGATTAAAGAGGACATCAAATGTGATGTTGCTTGTTTAGTATTTGACTCTTCACAGAGTTGTTCATTCGAATATAGTGCCCACGTATATTTAGTAAGTTAAATTATAATTTTATTAAATAATTATTTTTGAATTTGTACATTTTTAATTTCTATTATACAATTACAGAAATATTATCAGAGCAGAAATATTCCTGTTCTAATTGTGTCAAACGATAAGGGTAGGCCACTAATGAAACAAGACTATATATTACAACCAGATCAATTTTGTAAACAAAACAAATTATCAGCACCATATGTGTTTGTAAATTCAAGTGAAGGAAAAAAACTTTATTCAAATTTGGCTACTATGGCTTCTCTTCCGTATGTATTATTTAAATCTTTTTTTTATTATTTTCAAAATTAAGTGTTTTAGTATGGCATATAAACACAGAAATTTTAATGAGATTTTAATTTCTAGACATAAATACAGTCCTCATCAATCCAGTCTTATACCGAATCTACGTGAATCAATTGTATTTATTTGGAAAACAGGCATCGGTGTTGCTATGGTAGCTCTATGTGGAATTTTGGTTGGTAAATGTCTAGTTAAGTCGAAAAAAGATCTGCTGAGTTAAAGTAATATCCTATCAATAGTATAATATTGTTATTGTTTTTTTTTAGATTTATTTTATTCCAATTATTAATATTAACTTTTATTTTTTATTTGTTGATAAAATGCAGTGTTATATTTGTATACATCATTTGTACCAATAATTTAAAAAATTATCTTTGCATAACATAAAATACTTTCAAACATATAGCATTGTTTTGATAGCACACTAAATTGTTAACTTATAAATATACAATGTTGTTAAAGTTTTATTTTTGTGTACATAACTTTATCATGAGATTTATTGTTCTATTTAAGCTTGTATGTTTAATTAATTATAGTTCGATTTTTTTTTAAAATAAAATGATTATGATTATCTTTATTGTGGTTTTTGTTCACTACAATAATTATGTCCTAAGTCATCATTCCAGATTGCTTCATCCAATACAATATGTACTCAAAATTATCAAAAAATCATTGATTTTAATCTGATTTGGATTTAACATTTTTCAATTACTAAACATTGTTATTTCTACATCATCATTGAATGACTTAATCAAGTAAAATCTAAGTTAGTTACTGTACTTACTGTTTTAAGAGTATTTTCTGTGCTTAACCTGGTCTAAAATGATATTGATTTTTTGTTATTTTTTTTTGTTCTTCTAAATAGGCAATCAGTCTAACATTTCACAAACTGTCCTAAAATTATTGTTATCTGAATATTTGCAAAAAAAAAGTAAAAAAAGAGCAATATTTTATGACCATGACGTTTAAAATATTTAAAAGAAAATGTTGTAAAAATAATTCAAATTTGTTTTGTTATTTATGTGGAGAGTATGTTATTAACAACCCAGTGTTAAAATTTTAATCCTTAAGTATAAACTGAAAAAACTTTATGAATTTTCAACTACAAAATAACTTGCAAATCATCGCAATTTTAATATATTTTATACAAATTTGAAATTTATGAGCTTATAAAAAAAATTTGAGTAAAACAATCTCCAATAATTTTTAGTTACGATAAGTATAACTTATAATAAACCTTATATTAAATTTTCAAGTGTTTTCATACAGCCAAATAAATTTTATGGATATTTAAAAAAAAAAAATCTTATAAAAATTGAAAATTTAACTTGTCTATAAATAAGTCAAAATATGTCAAAATACTTTAAAAACTTAACCATGTATAGAGATCGTCAATATAAAAATTTGGTGAAAATTTCAAGTATTTGTGGTTTTTCATTTTTGAGTTAGAGCATTTTAAAAAAATGTATTTTGTCAAAATGTGAATTTGCGTAAAATTTCCCGTTTTTTCGTAATTTTTTTATCGTTTTTTTTCGACGCTTTTAAAGAGTATTAAAAAAGTTGCATTTTTGACTTGCCGAAGTACCATCTACATTCACTTTCCTTTCAGAAAAATTACTGTTAAAGAAAATCGAAGCATTCTTACTAAAAAAAAAAAAAAACATCATTGTAAAATCAATAGCTTCCATCACTCCGTTCAGAATCTAAAAATAAAATAAAATTAGACTGCTTTTCTTTTTACCAGATACTTACCATTTACCAACAACTTGTCAAAGAACCTGCAAAAAATTTAGGTAATTTATTAGATATAAAACAAAATATTATGAACTATACAGATCACACTAAACGTTTTTTTAAAAAACAGTGAAACATATTTCTATATTATCATATCGATAATACCTAGATTTATTGAGAAAACTAAAAATCGTTTTTTATGCAAATAATAGGTTTATTGAGTTTATTCCACAGCTGAAGAACTAATTATATTACAGAAACCAAATTCACAGTTAAGTCTACCAGGACCTTTGTGTATTATTATCCATAATAATCCTCTGAAAATAAAAGAAGCCAAATCAAATGATATAAGAGATTTGACATCTAAGTATGTCCCACCAGACAATTTTTGGTTCCATATTTTTATGATGATCTCGACAGACAAATATATTATAAAATAGATAAGCCACTCCTGTGTTTAATTGTTGGACCGTCATAACTGCTCCCGGTGGTTGTATAATGAAACTAAGACAGCGCGACCATTGATATTTATTATTATCGATAGTATGAAATATAGTTAATTATGATTTATGTTTATGTATTATAATAAAAAAACAATTTAATTAAAAATGAAATATATATCTTTATTTTGAAAAACAACACGAGAATTACTAACGATAACCAAAAATTATAATTTAAACAAAACTTAATACATACTGTATAAGAACACTACATTATTATATTTAAACTGAAAATATTATGAGAATAATATAATGATAATAAAGGAATATAAACAACTTAAGAGGACGTTGCACCTATATATTATGTTGTCTATATGTTATGATGCTCTAGAGAATTTTCTTACCTTTCAATTTTTGAGGTAAACTCACGCAAATTTTTAAATAAACGGAGCTAAACGTGATCTGCTGAGCGTAAAATTTGCTACATTGCAAGTGTGTAAGACAGAGACAAGTAAACAACATAGTATGCGGGTGCGACGTCCTCTTAACAACCAACAAATGGTAAAAGTACAGTTAATTACACAACAATAAATGTATAAATTACATATTTTATATTTTTATCTACATGATAGAAATGTATTATTAATAATAAGCATTTAAAGAAAATAACATTTTGAATATAATATGTAACTAAAAAACGATTTACCAAATGAAGACAACAGTGATGAATAGAAACATGGGTGTTCTCAAGGGGGAGGGGGTTATGAGGGATGGATACCCCAATGGCTTTTTTATTTTAGTCAACAATATATGGAGTTTCCTATTTAACTAATATTTTATGATAATAATCGAAAAATAAAATATAATCATTAAACATTTATTTGACGTGTTATCATTATCCACTATTTTTATGTATGGAACGACTGAAAACTTATTTGAGGAATTATTATGTAACCGATACGTACGTTCTTGATGTACTCACATGCCTAAAAATCAAGGAAAACATTTATCAATTTTTAAAAAAATATAATGTGTTATAATTTAATGTAGGTATGTTGTTTTTAAATAAAAAAGGGGGTCTGGAGGTGTAACCTAATCTAATCACGGCTCCCTTTTTAATACATTTTCATATAACGATATAACCCCGAACCCCCTAATAAAAAGCCCCGAGAACGCCTCTGAATAACAAAATAAATATTAATAAGAAGACTGAAATAATAACCTACTGCTCCTGTTATTTATATTTTATATTGTTTTTTTATGATTAATTTTATAAGCAACTTGTTTTGTATACCTACTAATAAAAATAAAGGTAGGTAACATTTTTATTTAAAGAAAAAAACATTTACTTTTTTGTTCTTCATAAATATAAAGTTTTTTATTGATAAAAAATTGTTAAATTATTTGTATCAATGTTTCCAAATTACAACCATGCAGATATAAATTATTACCTAGATGACATTTTTAGTGCAACAACCAGACCAGACATCTCCAACTTGTTTTTGGTTTTGTGGGCTTAAGAATTGTATTTTGACAATTTTGGAGTTGGTATCAAATTATATACCCAAAGTTGGATTTAAAATATATTTTGATTAATTTTTTCAGTTTTTAGAAATATTTTAAAATAGTTTTGTCTTCTGAACATTTTTATATTATGGACAGTGGTCGAAGTGGGGGGGGGATACGGAGGGATGACATCCCTCTACTTTTTTGTATTTACATTTTTCATTCCTCTACTTATTTTGTCTAGTTTTTGTAGTTGTCAGTTTTTTTGCTTCTAAATTTGAAAATATGTTATTTATTTGTTTAGTTTTAAAGATTATTTATGATAGAAAAAAATTGTAATATTCTGATGCATAAACAAAATGTGAACTATAAAAAAAAATACTATACAAGGTATGAAGAATGTTATGATGATATCAGGAAATCTGAATTGTAAAGCATCCCTCCACTTATCTTGAGCTATTTCGACCACTGATTATGGATATATCTGGTTGGTTTGATTACGTTTCATTAAATTTTCATGAAAAATTTACTGAATAGGTAGGTAATGATTTACTTAAAAACCATTTCCATTTGAAAAATAAAGTTGATATTGCCACAGGATACTCCTTAAATGGTATAAAAAAATATAAGTATTGTAAAATATGGTTTTATACATTTTAATAAATTTTCCAAAACTCAAAATTTGAAAAAACACAAAAAACATATAATAGATCCATCTGTTTAATACTGCTAACATCAATTTGCTTATAACGTAAGTTATTATCTACTATAGTAATGCTTAGTCAAGATGTTTTCTTTACTTTAATGCATGCTTTAATTTTGTCCTTTACAGGGAACTGGAGGTTTATGATACTCTACAAAAATAGCCACGAAACAAAATTAAATACGTTGGTTAATTCATTGAATTTAAAAGACTATAAAACGTTCAGTTCCAGGTGACATTTAGTAGTATATAGGCGGAAATGTGGATGGGGGAGACTAAGCCTCCTAAATATTTTATTATTATTTATTTATTATATTAAAATTTTGAATTTTTGTTGAAGTCACATCATTACATCATATTACATGTTTGATTTTAAGCCATTATTGCGATTCCGTTTCCGTCAAGTAATCCGTGATAAAACGAATTACGAAACGTAACCCCACGCGATAAATTACTCCACCGCTAAAAAAAACTATATTATACGATGTAGGATACATTAGATACTTAAAAGTTAGTTTATACAATAATACACCGATGTAAACGAATAAGAAACTAAACACATATAAGTATATGACGGTTGACGGCAAAAAATTATACAATCAATTTAAAAATTTAAAATACGAAAATACAAAAATTGTATGTAATAGATATCTGTCTGGATGCCGCCGGTTTATCAATTTACCGGTGTCAATTTGTTGGCCATAGAATAGCATGCACGAAATCCAAACACGTCTTATCGGTAAATTACATTCCACGAGCGATTGCTGAAACGAATGATCGTAAAATCATAATAATATTAATATTAAAATACGTAATAGTGTAATACGTTAACGGTCCATTGTCGGCCGAGGATGTTGAATTGGTCTCGAGTAACCGTTTGTTGAAAAAAAAAAAAAAATTCTTTTATGTTTTTCCGGACACTTCAAATGGCGTCCTTGATAAGTGATAGTAGCGCGTAGTGATAAGGAGTTCCATGTTTTCAAAAAACGAATTTAATTTATTTACATTATTGTTTGTCGTTTGACTGTAACATAACAATAACATCGTATTTTTCCGTTGTTCTCGTGTACCCTGTCCGTGCGGAACGCGATGGTGAACTGAGAGATCGGATCTGTTCCGGTTAATCCTCGTCTACTTCTTTGTTGCAATGTCGATCATCAACCATGGCTGCGAAAAAAGTAGTAACTAAATGCAAATTTGACGAGGGCGAAAGAGTCTTGTGCTACGAGCCAGACCCTGCGAAAACCAAAGTTCTCTACGATTCAAAGGTAAAATCCAAATCTTTTTCGTTACACATCAGTTACGGAGGTTTTTTATTCTGTTTTTTATCATCCGCGTTTAGGTACTGAAAGTTGTTCCTGAGAAAGATGAACAAGGTCGCAAATTCTTTAAGTTTCTCATTCATTTCCAAGTGAGTCGCCAATTCTAATCGCTTTTAGTATACATTTTTTACAGTTTTCATGAAACTTGTTTTCCAGGGGTGGAATTCTACTTGGGATCGATATGTTACCGATGAATTTATTTTAAAAGATACTGAAGAGAATCGCAAACTTCAAAAAGAACTGGCTGAAAGAGCCCAACTCACGCCGTTAGTATAACACTGTACATTCCTTAGGTTAGATTAAAAATTCTAAAAATTTTTTTTTAGGGGCGGCCATTTGTACAGAAAAGAACGGAAAAAAAAATTAAAAACCGAAACAAAACCAGTAGTTTTAGACTTGGAGGTAGAAATAAATCCTATAAATGAAAAGCCTATGGTGGAAGACGATAATATACCAGTACCTAGTGATACAATACTTTTACCTAAAAGAAGGTTACCGGACCTTGAATTTCCAGATAATTTAAAATATCATACTGGTTATAATTGCTATTTAGCACACGAAAAGAATACCGTAAGTATCTACAAATAAAGCAGAGTAGCAGTCATTTTGTGTAACTGTTCTTATTAACATAATTCCAGTTAGTGCAGTTACCTTGCCAGCCTAATATAGTTACATTGTTGGAAAATTATCTAAAGTATTTAGCTAGAAATAACTTTACTGATAATAAAGTCACTACTAAAAAGAGCCGTCGACAACCTGAAGTACTAGACAAACAACAACTAGAAAAACGGTTAGTTTTTATTGTTATAGAATTCTTAGAGTTTATATACTATTTTCAATTAAAATATTTTCCAAATATTTTAATTTTTTCATGGTTATTTGGAATTTACCATTCATTTTTTTTTTCACAGTTACAAAATTTGTATAGAAGTATTAGATGGTCTGCGAATTTGTTTCAACACTTTCTTGTTCAGACAATTATTAGTTAATGAAGATGAACAAGCCCAATATTATGAGGCATTAAAATGTTCTGTTCAACCACCTGTATACCCTACATCTCAGTATGAATGAGTTATTTTCTTATTTTTATATTATTGTTTTTTATTCTTTATTTATAATGTTTGATAATTAAGGAATGGTGAACAAGAACATGATAATGTTCCAAATGGTGAAGAACTAGAAAATAATATTCATGAAGATAAAAATTGTGTTAAAGGTTATTCAAATAATACTGTTATTATTAATATTTTCATTAAATGTGTATATTTTATTTAAAATTAGTTAAACGAGAAAACATACGTAGTTCAAGCAGTCAATATTCTCAGTCCCAAAAAACTTGTTCAGATTGCAGGTATTTCATTAACAATTATACTTTATTTGACTAAGATTGACATAATTATATATTTTTCACAGTTTAACAAAATCTCAATGTTCAAAAATAGTTCAAGATATGTTTGAAAAAGTACGTGATGAGTATGTATCTAAAGCAGATACATGGAAAGCTGTTCCAGATAGTGCATATGAAGAAGAAACTAAACAGCCAGCAATTATTTATGGTGTTTATCACCTTTTAAGGCTTTTGGGTACGCATTTTATTCATAATGTTAAAATGTTTTATGGTAATCATTATGTTAATATGTATTATTGTTATTTTGGTTTTTATTTATTTAAAAAATATAATAGTTACTATAACTCTAACCGCATAGAATAAATACTATTCAACAGGTTGTTTCATGAATTAAAGTGCAACAACTCATATATTATGTATTGCACAGAATGCAGTAAATTTGTTTCTTTTCAGTTTAAGTTTTAATTTTTAAATATAACATGTAGATTTTTCATGTAGACATTCATAGCATTAAATATTGTATATATATATATATATATATATATATTATATACATTTTATGTACTTTTATTGCTAATGACACATTTCACTGGTCTTTTGATTACTTTATTTATCTTAAATACATACAATATCACACTTTTTTTTAAATTTTCAGAAAATTTGCCAAAAATATTGGCATACACCGAAGTGGAAGGTGAAAAACTTACAGTTATTTATTCTTACAGCAATGGGCTGTTAAAGTAAGTGTATTGTTTTAACATTTTTCTGTAACCAGTTTTTTATACACCGTTTCATTAAATTTGTAATTTTAGATTTATAATACATTTCTACTTAACTACAATATCTTATTTATGTTTTAATTTTAGTTACCTTTCAACCCAAACTCATTTGTTTGGGATGCAGTATTATGTGAAAAACGAGATGGATGAAACAATAAAATCAATTCGAAATCACAAAAACCAGAACATTTAACTTATTTTAAGGCACCTTTTATATGTTTATATACATTAATATAATATAGATGTATTATATATTATATATATAATATATACCATACTGAGTGATTCACTAATCAACAATTATTTCTAAAAATATTAAATATATATTATAATTGTTTTACCTCAACAAACATTTATAATTGATTGTATATTTATATATTGAAATGACCTCTATAACTGCATTGACTCCATTGCTGCTCTAAAAACATTAGCAGTTCATAAAAACTATCAAACATAATCAATAAATAATAACTAATAAAAGAATATAGATTTTCTATTTTTAGAGATAATTGATAGTGCATTACTTTTTAATACCTAACCAGTTTCAGGATTAAATATTGTTATTGTTTAGGTTTTTTGCTTTTTTTATTGTACATTTTCTAATAATTTAATTAAAATTATGCAAACATGAATTTGTAATTATTATACAAGTACATAATGTTTATTTTATTTTTCCTTACAAAATACTGGTTTTTAACATTTGATTTCTTACACTTTTCAAATTTGAAACACATTTTTGCAATTTTTCCATTTCTCTTTGTACATTTGCAGCTTCAACAGCTGATTCTAAGCACTTGCAAAATCCTTCCTGAGCTATACGAAGGCTACCTGGTACAAGCACTCCAAAACGTTTGATGGGATCGTCCCCGTCTTCGTTTGTTACTAAACAGATATTATCGTTTTCATTGTCACATTCAATTAATGAGCGAGCTGTATACGGTCCAACGGTCGGGAGTTGTAGGTCGGACACGCTGCGATTGCCCATTAAGTATCTGGATTTAGCAAGATGAACACATCCGTCACGCAAACATTTGTCAATCCGTCCGATACACACAAGATAGTCGTCCATCAACTGGACCATTTGCACACAAGTCTCGTCCAACTCGTCGTCCACTTGCTTCATTGTTCGCTCGTGACCCATTTCAGTGAATTCCGTCACTAATAATTGGGCGTCAAGAAATTAGAAATATTTGTTTGACCCGTTTATCGTGTTGTCGTTACGCTATCAGATGAAAGTATTTATTTACCTAATAGTACTACGTATCAACAGCCGTGCTTGTATTATATCACAGATTATATAGTAGTATTATTGTCAATAGCAGTTGTAGTTACTACGGAACCAAGTAGTTATTAGTTTATTACTTACTGACCTAAGGCAGTAGCACGGACCACGGACAACAGAATACAGATATATAGGACTGGTATCGAACATCGAACTATTCGAATAATCGAATCCTTAATAAGTGGTCCTCAAATGTTTCCGAAGCAGCGGTGCGGTACAACTAGGGGTAAAAGCGCCATCTATAAGTGAACTAAAAAGATATGTTGAAACTTGAAAGTAATATAAAATGTTTTGTCCTGGAAAAATTTTCTTTTCAAAGAATGTTATAGACAATATATCTGAAAGGCCGTAAATCATGATGTACAAATTTAATTCCATTGTTACTCTTACTACTCAGTACTCACGGTTTTACCCTTGTACTGATTTCGGATGGGTAGGTAAAGGTTACGAAACATTTGACGACCACTAGTCTACTGCCTCCAGGCCATTTCGATACCAGTCCAGTATCAAGATCTACATAGGACCTTTATAGATGTTGGTCAGTAGGCATCAGTCTCATAGAATACGGATAATATATGGCCTCGCGTACATTGGTTGCGTTTTCGTACGGATTTAATTCGTGCGAACTTGTACGTACACGCACAAACGATCGCGACTTATCAAAATGCTATGCGAGCGCGCAGATTGGATGCGATTTGTTCGTACGTGCAACTTCGACGTACGAAAACAATCCAAACCTGTCCGGATTTCATTAACGTCCGTACGAAACGAATGCGATATCAACAAAATACTGACCATTTTACGGACAAAAACGTGTTCAGCGTGCGTACTCAATTCGTACGTTTTTTACGAAACAAATTCGTAATGTTCATATCCAATGTGCGCGCTATGCTATTAAAATACATCTGATAATACTGATAAATGATAATAGACAATTTTAATAATAATAGTTTGTAAGGTTTACCAGTTGGTTATTATATCTTAAATCGTGCTGCTTGCCGTTGACGAATTTAACTCGTAGAATCGTTACGGGCCATCCTATGTAGAGTGCCTTGATAGAGACAGCTATAACGCAGAATATAATATGAATTTTCATATTATAGTCTGTGGTCATCCTGATCGGCTGGATCATACTAATATACTACAATAATATGTTCCATGACTGGAAGTCGTTTCATGCTTGTCGCGTAGAATTGAGCTTGTCACTTCTGAATTCTGATATCTCAGATATCTGATAGACCGGCCAATTTTCCGCCATTAGTTGGTCATTTATTTTTATTTTTATTAACACTATTGTTTTGTTTTACTTCCTACGACTTATTATGTCACGTTTCTTTCCCCTTACGTTTTTATTTTTTTTTAATTTCGATACTGATTCGTTGGTGTTAAATAAATTGCTAATTAAATTTTAATTGTTGATAATATCTGCTTTGATTTTTGTAAGTACAACCTTACCGTATTTGGTATTGTAAGCAATACTTTTTCTGCTATATATATATATATATATATTGTTCTTTCAAATCATGACACTAATAATCATTTTATATAACATTGTACGTCATGATCTGTTTGTCTTTTGTTTGGTTTATTATATTGTAGTAAATTCAATAAAATGCCTGGGTGTGCAGCAGTAGGATGCTCTAACTCATCTGCCAAAGGGTTTTTGATGAAACATTTTCCCAGAGATTTGGAAAAAAAAGAAATGTGGTTATTCCAAATGAAAAGAAATAATTGGATACCAACTAAGTATTCGTGCTTATGTGAAGTAAGTAAATTACTCACCTATATTTATATAATTTTTATTTTGCATTTTATTTATTCTTTTAACATTTTCAACTTTATAACTATATTTCATAACTATATATATTTAACCAAAATTAATTCATATTATAAATTAAATTTATTTTTAATCAATGGTATGTTTTTATCAGATTTTGTTTTTTATGGTATTAATAAATATGTATTGTATAGCTAGTATACTAGTATTAAGAAATAAGTATCATGGATTTGAATTTTAAATAACTGCTTACATTTATAAACACATTTTTATCAATTATTTTAAGGTCCATTTTGAAGATCATATGTGGGAAAAAAGACGAGTTGATGGGAGTCGACGTCTAAAATGTGATGCTGTACCAACTAAATTTTTTTCAAAGGAAGTATCAAAAAAAAAAACTACAAAAATGAAAAAAAAATCTCCCTTTTACAACAATATTCCAGATCCAGAACTATTACAAAATCAGTCTCCTTCAGATAATATTAATAATTTAATTCGTGTAAATCATAATCATCCAAACCAAATTATAGCCAACTATGAAATGTTTTTAAAAAAAATGATTGGTTATGAACAGCATTTTAAAAAATCTGTTACAGAAATAATGTTATTAAAAAATTGCATTCGATTTATGGACAAAAGATTAAAAACTCTGGAAAATTATGATAAAATCCTTCATTCCATATTCAAAACTGACCAAATTGAAGCATCAAAGAAACAATCAACAGCATCTGTGAAATGGTCACGTTCCACAATTAAGAAGGCATTAAGACTTAAATTTAGCTGTGGTAACGATGGATATGAAGAATTAATCAAACAAAACATTCCTTTGCCATGTTTGAGTACATTAAGAAGAATACTTTTAAATATTTATTTTGAACCTGGAATTTTACATGAAGTTTTTAAATTTTTAGAAGTAAAAATTCAAACATTCAAAAATGATGATGAAAAAGATTGTGTTTTAATTATGGATGAAACACCAGCTAATTTATTTGATATGTTATCAAATACAAAAATAGGCACCAGTGTTTTGGTGTTTATGCTTGGTGGTATAAGTACAAGGTGGAAGCAAATAATAGCATATTATTTTACTGAGAAGACTATTAATGGTAACGTTTATCATGATATTATAGTTGATATTATTACTAAAGCCAAGAATATTGGATTAAATATTGTAGCTCTTAAATCAAACATGGGATTGAGTAATCAAAGTTTATGGAGGAAATGGAATATAACTGCTAGGCGACACTGTACAGTATCCAACTTTTTGCCTCACCCTCTTGATGATACTAGAAAACTGTTTGTTATTCCAGATGTTCCTCATACATTTAAGAATATTAAGAATATGTTTAAAATAAATAAAATATTGTACATCAGTAATAAAGTACAGACATTTTACAATCTTCCTACAAATAGAATATGTTTATATCATATTGATGAAATTATTAAATATCAAGAAAAAATAGATTTTGTATTAATTCCTAAACAGTCTGAACGAGATTTAATGCCAAACCATTTCCAAAAACTGGAAGTGGGAAAATCAACAAATGCTTTTAATTATGATATATGTACTGCCTTAAGATTCTTGTCTAAAGAATTAAATAAGCCACAATATCTTACAACTGCTTGGTTCATTGACATAATAGATAAATGGTTTTCTTTGATGACCTCTAAACATCCTGTTTTAGCTTTAAGTAAATTGAAACCAGACATTTATGAAGAATCCATACAATTCTTAAAACAATTTATAGTTATTATGACTGATCTAAAAGTAGGACATGAAAAGACATGGAAACTTTCTCAAGCTCGTTCCTTAATAGCCACAACTTCAATTTTAGATATCCAAAACATTTTTTTGGTCGATAAAGGATTTCATTTTATCTTAACTTCTAGATTTACAGAAGATTGTCTTGAAAATGTTTTTAGTGAATTGAGAACATGGAACATAGTTCCAAATGGATTATTAGTCAAAAATAATTTGAAATTGTTATATGTATCTCAATATTTACGGGATGTATCAAAAGAAAGTGACGAGGAAGATGACGGAACATTTTTAACTGAAGTTTTTGACACTTTAAACACAAAACCAATTGAAGATTAGTTACAAACTATTCAGTTACTATTAGAAACAGATAGACCGGGTTAAAGTTTTTGTGCTTATCCAAGGTATCTTACATCTAACTATAAATAAATTGCCTGTACATATTTAAATTTAAATTTGGTGTTATTTGGTTTTAATTATTATTATTTTTAATCTCATGTTTAGCCTTTGTTAATGTATTTGTAATAATATAATATGATGTTTTCTATATTATTTAGTTATTTTTTATTATTTTATAATCCATGAAATTTCAACCATGAATTTAAAATTATTTTCAATAAAAATTTTTCTTTTAATATTTGTATTACAAAAACTACAATAAATGGTACAAATAGAAAATACCCATTGGTTATATTGTTGGTAATAATAATTCATTTATTACAAACTGCTTATTTAATTAATGTATTATCAATTATGTATAATATAATTAATACCTTTGTTTCTACATATATTGCCAATACAGTATAAAGTAACTATAAATGGTAATTATACTTAAATTTTTTAACTTTTTCATCGAGATCTTCAATACAGCTGTCAGTTATAGGTTAGCTAATAGAAAAAGTACGAATACCTCCAATAATTCGATATTAGTATGGCCAAATCTCATAGAATAATGGGAATAGAACAACCTAACCACTGCTTAATCTGTGGCAATTTCAAAATGTCGGCAGTTTCCATTCTGGTTGTTCTGTGATGATATCATGAACAGTAATATGTCTGATATGTTGATAAACATAATATGATTGCGAGTGATTGAATCATTCATTCATTGTAATAATTCACTTTTTTTATTCTCGATGTTTCGGTTTGTTTTTATATTAGTAGTTTAATGGCTATTAATTATTAAAGTACAAATAGTGTCAAGTATTTACATTGACTGAACGTGTTTTAATAAAATAAAACAACTTGTCGGAAAAAAGTATCCTATTGGTGCAAAACGGCGGGTCTTACTCGTATGGGGTATAATGGGGACGTACTTGTTTGTGATACGTAACGTGATTACACACATACAATTCAATTTAATTTTTGTAATTATAATGTTTTAACTGTAGATCTTAAACTAGATGGTACGAAATTGTACTAAGAAAACAAATCGGTATTCATGGGACGAAACGGCTATGGGAAACGCCTATAATCTATAATGACATTTTATAGACGTTATAGTTATGTATTGATTTATAACGGTAAACCATTTTATCCCATACGACCATACATGTGAATTTTTACATTGTTGTATTTTAGAAGCTCAAAAATAATTTTTTGTAATTAATTCAATATTCATTATTAATTTACATATTATAAACATCATGTGTCTGCATTTATAGATGAATACCTACCTACGTAATTTTATGAGGGACTCGCAGTTTGTCCGGGTCCTGGTCTCCATTATTATTTATTTACGCAATATATACCATAATATACATCATTATTCATTATTTACTTCCACCGAATGTGTATATGTTCCGGAGATTAATTGACGTGGTTTCTAGATTACGACAGAGCAATAATTTTGCAGTAACGCTATAACTATAATGTCTCATTATTCTTCTTTTTATTTAGTAAAACGTTTTTCTCACAGAGTAATGAGATAACTGATAGAGGTCATTACAAATGTCCTGCGGGACACTATTTTACTCCAATAGTTCAATCATTCCATTTTCGAAAACCGACTTTATAGTGCTGTGTAAAAGTCAGCAATTGGGTGATGGTAGGTAATTGGAAAAAAAAAAGCTAGAAACCTACGACACCTATACGTTAGTTTTCATTAAAGTTTGAAAGTGTTGGGGCTCGCCCAACAACACGCGCAAAATCACACGTTTGAGTTTATTTATTATCGATCTCAAACCGAAAATAACAAAATAATAATATATTATTGTTAGCGCAGATCTCTATGAGCACTGTAAGAACATTTCCAAGTCTATTATGTATGCCACTGTATCTATACAGATTTTTAAACACTATACTATGCTAATTAACAGAGTATCTATATAAAAATACTATATAATATATATATATATAAACTTTATCGTTTTTTATGTAGGAAGAGGAACGTATTGATTCGGAAATTAAATAATAGGCGTAGGTTATAACATATCGATGTTTAGAATAATTGCATATAAAGATCGGCCGGAAGCAATGGTAGCGAGTGGGTATATCGTATATAGTATAACGTCCTAAAATATTCTCCTCTAAGAACATTTTCTTAAATCCAATGGGAAATCTGTTATGAAAAATGTAGAGCAGCTTTTCCATAAAATATGACGAGGTCTCCTCCATTATTTTATTTGAAATTTATATGTGGTATTGTTTATATTACGTGTATAACCGTATAACGACTAACGAGTATAAAAATCGGCATTTCTCTATATTCAAAAGATAATAATTCAAAATTATTTTAAGAACATATCAGTTTATATTTATATCTTACTCACCGAGTTTCCATAGGGTTTTTAACGATTGTTCAAGAAATAACAATAGTCAATACTCCATTATTTAATAATATTTAAAGACAATACCTAATCGTTTTAAATGTTTGAAATTCGGATAATTACAGCTTCTTTATAGTATTTAATTTAACAAGAAATAATTTTAATCTTTTGAAACGTTTTACTCATATTATATGTGCGCGATTTTAATTAATTATTAGTTCGTATGGCGTTTATGAGCAGCACCAGAAACACTTAAAATATAAAAAGATATAACATGTATAAAATTAAAAGATGGTCAACAGTGATAAAACTTAAAAATAAATAAACATATTATTAAAATAAATTCTGCGCGTTTATGCGTTCATGTTCATATTTTGTGAACGACACGCGGACGTCATTCACTTTTTTCAAATAGAACGTGATGAACGTGAACGACGGTCAAATATTCTTATTGTATAGATCTAAGTCCTTGGATTAACTAAACATAACCTAGCCTAAGGTATCCTAGTTAAATTTTAATTTTTTTACTATTCATAATCGTCATTAAATACGGATTTTATGTTGATTTGAGTTTCCTCTTATATTTAAATTTTTACAACCACATAAATATCTCCGAGTATCAGCTTTAAAATGCTTTACTATATTTAAGACTACAGTATAGGTATATCTACACCCAGCAAAAAATATAATGCCGTTACTGTTCAACTTTTTGTTTGATAGTATAACAATGTTCGTTTAATCCGTAAATATTTTTACTGATAAGTACAAGTATTGAAGTACAAGAGTAAAACGTATATTTGGTCTTATAGCTAGATAGCTTTTCCTAGGAAATATACATTTTTGTTACGCATATAATAGACGGCAACATAATAGTATAATACAACTGATGTGTGTGCAAGCCCTATAATACGAAATACGTTATTAAATAATAATATAAAATAAATATGTAGGTACAATAAATATTATTATATTGAAATCATATCAATGAATTGAAATCATTGTACTTGTGCACGAGAACACAATAGCATTATTATACAATATACGTAATATACGTATATCCGTTTGCTTGTGTACATAATATATTGTTATAATGTGACAAATAATACATATAATACGAAACCAGTAAGTAAAATGTACATAATAATATATGATTTATATATTATTATAATGGGGAATGGAATAATATTTCAAACCGTCAAAAAAGAAATACCAATCTTAATCTTCATCAAAACAAAGTACGTGGACGTTATTATATTACATAGCTGTGCAGAACATAATATTGGTGAACATTTATAAAATATTATTTTATCTGAACAATGTGGACAGTGCGCGAAACAAATAATTACATGACAATATTGTAATTTAGACATTTAGTGTACAGGTACCTGTATAGTAAATATATTATTATAAGGTGTGACTTAATAAATTGTCGTTAAACGCGTTGAACGTTTAAAAATTGCGCTTTCTTTTGGTTACATTTAATTCATAACACACCAATATATTTATATAGGTATATACAGCTATACATGTATATATTTGTACATTGCATAACCGTGAACTCGTTCTGTTTGCTCCAGGCAAACGGAAACAGTGTCGATGACGAACAGGAAAAATGCAAAACGTACCTACTATGTATGTGTATACATACGTACGATTACATATAAAAATCATAACTAGGAAGAGTTTAATAATATTACGAAACTCGATCCTCGGGCAGGTTATATCAACGCGCGTCCCCAAAAATTATCGACGATATTATGTATCGTATCGAAATACGTTTTATCATATTAGTAATCACATTACTTACTATTTATTAGTAGGGAACGAATTTGGATACATATTGCATTTTTTTCCGAATGTCAGAAAACATTGCTTTCAAAAGCACTAAGTTCATTTCTTACATCAAGGGATCAAAAAAAGATGACTTTAATTTTGCATTTTAAAGACTTTTTTGATTTTTAAAGAATATTTTGACACGTTTTATAGTAAATTTTTATGTTTTTAAGTCATTTTCTTATAATAATGGAAAACAAATTGATAAAAATTCAATTAAAATGCATTCTAAAAGAAATAAATTGAATATTATTTATTTTGCCTCGTTGTACTTTTATAAATGTGTATTATGTTTTTACCGATCAGATAAATTTGACTCCAGCTACAATAGCAACTTAAGTATGTAAATACAATATACATAAATGAAATCATATAAAGATAAGTTATTTATCTGAATCATAATTTTGTATTGCATAAAATAAAAATTTATATAGTAAAAAAAAAAATTTTTACAGAGCATTTTTTTTTAGTACATTTTAAAAAAAAAGTGTTATGAGTGTATTAAATCATATTTTTAAGGCATTTTTCTTGTTTTTTAAAGCATCTAAATCTGTTTCCTACTGAAACTAGTTACCGCACATTTAAATACTCCGTGAAAAGTTGAACATTTTCAGCTAAACTATTAGTTTGGTAGCTTAACGAAAAAGTATTGGTTACATCGTTACATGATATACACGTAACACGGTAACAGTGTAAGTACGCCTTTAATCGCCGAGTTAAACATCATTTTTCCGGTAACGCCATAATTATTATATTGTATAGGTCATATTATTTCCACTGCAGACATTTATAGGTGGTGTACATCAAAATGAAAGGGAATAATTTTTAGTAGTGTCGTTTTAATGGGTTTTTTTTTTTTTTATTCATGTTCGCTGCACGCGAGAACAAAAGAAAAGTACAATTGCTATATGCACTTTTATATGGACGGATTAGCTCGACGCGGACCAAAAACCGAACCAAACATTACAGTTGGATATTCTAATTCGAGCCATTAAGAATGGACATTGCTTGCGGCCATTTGAACAGCGGTGTTTGAACTATTCCAGTGAATTTCAAAGACGTGTAGACGTGTCGCAGGTGATTAGTAAAAAACGTATGTAATTTTTTCAGCAGACGCGCGGTTATATGAACTGTAATTTCTACGAGTATTATTTTATACTTAGGCTCGCTACAATGTTAATGTTTGTTATTGTAATCATATGTACGAGGAACATGTCTTTAGTTTTTTTTCCGCTACGCGCATTCTTTATTCGAAATAGTTTTCCAACCTGATAACATTTTTTTTGTGACTATTGTTGCACGGAAATATTTACGTACAGTCATACACATACAGTACACATTAGGCTGTATAGATATGCGTCCACTAATTTTATCATACAAGCGATATAATATACGATGTATTATACTACATATTTGATATACTTTTAAAAATCACGAAACCAATGTGATCAATATACAAAAATAATGTAAGATAACAATCTAGATATAGAAAAAAACAGTTTATTAAATTTTTATTTTAATGAAATCGCCTTCATTGCAGTATTGAGTAGATATGTACTCGCTGTCAATAAAAAACTTAACCCTACTGTGATTAAGAACAATCACTTCGGAGCGTATGTATAACTTGCATAATTTTCACTTGCAGTGCCTGGAACAAAGTGTTCTAGTTATCCTCCGTTGAACTAAACGCACTCGATGATGAACTGCGATACATGCATACATAAACAATAATAATTTGGGTATTTGGATTTTCGTCTTCTAAAATGTAATAGCTTGCACAGTAATTATTAATTAACTTTTTCCATAGTTGCTCATCTACGAGCAATATAATTAATACGGTGTGTTTTTACAACAATACGCGCTAAAAGCTCTATGATTATAATATTAACCATTTTTATTTATTCATATTTTTCTTAGAAACATTCGGGCAATAATTATATAAGATTATTCATCATAAGACTAGCATATTTATTTTATAATAATGTAGAAAGTTTTTTTTAAGGAAATATTTATATAAATTGTCGTGACGTTTAATGTAAGTAATCGATTTTCAACTTATTTTGTGGTTATAAACTAAAATAGTTGTGGATGTAATCGCATGAAACATATTCCAAGACAAGTTATTTATTTATTTGAATAATCAATGGGCGAAAGCCCTTTAACAAAAACAATGTATATAATTTTTGGTATAAAAAAACCAGATATATATATGTGTAAGTATACTAATAAGTGTACCAATATGAAATAGCAATAATAATAATAATAAAAATAATAATAATAATAATAATAATAATAATAATACGAATGCTTATAAGATAAACACAAAAAAAAAAAAACATAACAATATATTATATATATGTAAATAGAAAAAAAAACTAACCATGTTAACACATCATGTTTCAAAAATATCAGTTATACTTGTAATAATTATCTTAATATCAGTTAAGACTTGATGACTTATAAAACAAAAAAATCTAGATCAACGGAAATTTTATTAGCAATTAATAGAGCTATAAAAACATTTTTTTCCAATTATAAATTTGGGTATGTTGAACAAATCTAAATTTCTTGTGGTTTTATCAGGTATTCTGAAACTGATTAAACTAAATATTTCAGAACATATTACGTACCCATTCAAAATATCGTAAATAAACATTAAATCCATTAAATCACGTCTAATAGGAAAAGATTCAATATTATATAGGTACATAGCGTAGTTTTAAAAACTGTTTTTCTATTACTGTTTTTTTTTTTTTTATATAACTAATTTTGCTTTGATGAGGTGAGGAGTATTTTAATTATTTCGTAATAATTTATTTCTTTAAAGTTAAAATAAGCTCTGTAGATGAACAATCTAAAAGAACAATAATGAATTAATGAGTAATGACAAACGACACTTATATGACAACAAGGGCAATACAACACTTCGACACTTTAGTTCAGTGCCTACTGACGAAAGTAAAGTTATTGACATTATTGATTATTACTTTGTTAGTTTATTACTTATTACTTATTACCTATTACATCAATATAGTGTACATATTACCTATGTATATACACACTGTTTACAATGTTATACAGGCATATTACAAATATCTAAAATTTGAAGTATTAAGATTACAGTTTTCACTTTTGTATGATCACAGGTCAAAAAAGATCATTTGTGGTTATAAAAATATGTTCATCTTATAATGGTCGAGAAAGTTATTAGTCCATCTAAGTTCATGATGCGTTCCAGTTCAGCAATTTGCATTAATTATAAATCATACTATGATAATAGTATAACTATACATTAGTAGGTAGTACACCTATGTACGATAAACTGTTCCATGGATAATTATTTGTTATAATCATATCATGAATTCATGACCATAAATATAGTTAGCAAGAAAAAAATATTTTATTTTTTCGTTTTAAATTGTCTTTTGTTCACCTATACGGCATACATAAAAAGTCATAATTATTACATTTTAATATTTTATTAAAACAAAAAAATAATCACTTGTTGTTAAATCACAATTAATAGGATGCGGGATGATTTATCCACATCGTAAATGCCATTAATTAATGTTGAATATTTCTCGTCGTATTCATATTCAGTCGCCCAGTTTTAAGGAAAAGAATCTGGTCAAAATTTATTTTTTGAATCCCATTTTCAATTGTTAACAAAAGCCTCGAACTCAAATATTACCAAATTAAATAAGAGTTATATTGTTTGTATTTTTTAAAACTTTTTTTTAGCTGTTTCATCGAGGGCTTGATCGGACATGTTCCACTTATCCAACCGTTAAATCCGTCATTGTATACATTATGAATTTAATAACAATTATTTTGAAAAACATCGTACTAGTAGGTATACTAAACGTGTTTGATTGATATTGGAAAACTTACGGGCAAGGATAACATGAGTCACGGTAAAGGGATTCAAAGTTAGAAACACTTCTCGCGTTTACGGTTGTTATGATGTAAATATGTAATGATACGATATAATAATGTACGGTTGTGATGATGGACGAACACGGAAATCTCGATGGCTGGTTGCGACCTAAAAAAAAACCCTGAAAGGAGAGCGTAAATGATTTACCCGAGCGTCGTCGGTCGGTGACATATTATTATTTTAAATATTATAAATATTGAATTTTACTAATCATAGAACTATTATGTGCCTTTATATGTATCTCTATAAAACAATGTGTTGTCCAAATGACACCACTCAAAACACGTACCTAATCATTGCAGGATCTAACCAAATCAAACTATACCTGTGATGTATAAATATATGTTAACGGGTCCATATTCTATCTTGAAGAAAACCTAGGCATATTGCGTATACATACCTTGTTTGGAACACATCGCGGCGGCATTTCCCCCAAAAAGGTTTGACGAGCCTAATTTATATTAATACCTTATATGTGCTCGTACACGTAACAAATTATCATTGCAATTTTATATTGAGCATATTATTATTCGCGGTATTACTGATTGGCAAATACTCGAAATCGGTGTAGAAAATAATATGCACATATAATACAGCGGGTTTTTTTTTTCAAATAAAATAATACATATAACATAATGTATATGAAACGCGATATGTGCGCTTCCTAAAATCCCAAAAGTTATTTAACAACATTCGAAATACAACTCGCATAATATGTAGCCGGTATATGGATACATAGTATGGTTTTTGACGATATTTTATTAATATTACCCGCTTCTGTATAAAATATATTCGTGAATTTTTCGAATATAATACATAATACACACACACACACACACACATATATATATATACTAGTTACAAATGTAATACCTAATAATATTATACACGTCATGATGTGTGTGTGTGTGCGGCGCGTATATTATATAGATATAAATATTACAAAAGTATTAACGATGTTATATTATTATTATCTTGCACTACTGCAAAGATGGGCCGTGGGATCCGGTGTATAGGTTGTGCGAACCCGCCAAGGTCTCTCTCACTTTCATCTCTCTCCCTCGTCCGACCGCGGTGGTGGCGGTGGCGGCGGCGGCGGCGGCGGCGGCGGCGTCTTCAGCTTTATTATTTCGTTTTTCCTCTACCTCGCCGGCGTTTGTCCTTCTCCTCTGTCCGACGTCGCATTGGTCCTCGTCGTCGTCACCGTCGAACACGATCACCTCTTATTGCGGCACACCGTCAGTTATACACCGTACTCGCGTATTACCCATATTATTGTTTCCGACATGAAGCGCAACGCATGTCTCTGGGTGGTTTTCACCACTTACCTCGTCCAACAATGTAAGTAATTATCTGTATTATAATATTATAGTAATTTTTTTTTTTTTTTTTTTTTATCTCGCATATTATTATACAGTAGAATCTCGGTAATCCGACGGATATCATCAGACCACGCGCCAGATTAACGAAAACGGTGGGTTAATGTTTGAGGGGGAGGGGGCTGGTCACATCAAAACGCATTTTTACTTATATTGAATTTTACATTTTTACTCATATTAAAAAATGAATAACCTTACTGTATTTTATTATAACATGTAAATAATACGTACATACTGGGTTTGATTAATCTTTTTATGGGACAGGTTTAAAAAAATTATCAATTTGTTTTTGACAATTTTATAGTTATTTGCCAGATAAATATGTGGTTAATATAGCCGGGTTAGTGGACGTACCGGAGTATCGAGAATCTACTGTATATACAATATTTATATTATATTATATGTGATTGCGGTTAAGCATTTATTGTGTATAAAAATATTCGTGAACCGCGTGCGGTGTACACTGCTGCAGGTATCGCGCACCACCCCGTTAATATATAAGTTGGTGTTTCCGTAAAATCTTTCGGTAATTCCAATATCTTTTTAAGAGTCACCTGATTGGATTAACTGTATGATTTTCAATGTAACGATATGTCGAACGTGCATATGTATACAATGCATTAAGACTTGACTCGCGGGCTTCTACTATATATATATACGGCACAAGTCAATTACATACTATACAGGTACATCGACTTTATTGACGCGGTTTGCTTTTATTATATATCCACAATCAAATAATAGTTACTTTATGTAATCATTTTCACACATAGTCGACCGTGTAAAAACCGAGTAATACGAGTATGATTTGACGTAAAAACTACATTTGACTTCAACGAGTTCCAATAAAATTCGTTGAAAAATATGCAATAAGATTTTTCCAAATTTTGGCAACATCGATTTGCTTAAATTTTTATTTTCCAAGGTATCGAAAGTTGGGCAGCATTTAGTATCGTAATCGTTTAAATTGTACATTTAAAAAACGTTTGAAAAAAACTAAGTGAACTTGAATAATTACTGGATGTGTAATGTAAGTATTATGTTGTGTAATATACACTTATATTACGTTTGTTGTAAAAATATTCGTAGCAAGTATGCTTAAGATTAGATTTTTATAATCGCTAGAAAATACATTTGATACAGTTTGGTTCAAAAAAATTTAAATATATTTCTCGAAAGTAAATACACCATTTTAATTTGTATTTCTCAGTGATTTGAATTTTTGCAGCGTCGATTTGCATTCTAACGACACTACTCACATAATTTAATGGTTGAACAAATTTATAAAATACATAAATAAACAAATAATTTGGTGCAGATATTAAGCACATGTAACATGTCGAATTTAGTTTCATTTAATTAATTTTTAAATGTTTCAGTTTTTATTAGTTTTTATTTTCTAAAAATTCAACAGAGACATTTATTTATACTCACGAATTGTACTAAAGAATTATATTGGTGAGTAGTTCTCAACGAAATTCAAATCATTTACATAGTAATCAAACGTATTGATTTTATTTTACACTAATAAATTCTGTGTAGTTTATAGATTAGTGTTGCTCAATCGGTTGTATACAAAACTGTTCAAATAATTATACTGTCTAAGAAATACAATTAATAAATATTAATATGTGTTTTTTAATCCACTAAAAATACATTTCTTTTAATTTCAATGACATTTTTTATAGTTCCTTGTTTTTCGGCTATGAACTCGATAACTTTTGATTATTATTTGGCCTTGTATACAAAAGTACAATTATTATTTTTATTTCTATTAACAAAGGATAATTAATTTTTAAACTTTTTTTTTTACATCAGATTATTTATATTATTATTTTGTATAAGTTATTTATTATTTAAAATTTTAACAAAAGAATTAAAATAATATAAGATTAATCGATTCTTTTGAAGATAAAAAACGTTTACTGAATCTATTATTGTTTTGCTTATAATATTTTTTATCTAACACATTTTTACTCTCATTATTAAAAACTGGGCTAAGTAAAGTTATTTTGTGGTACAATTTGATCAACTCTTTGTTTTGTATTATAAAAATTTATCTGGGCATTAATCTTTAATGAATGTCTGACTATACGAAGATATGATTTCAAATCAATAATAGTTTCATTTCTGAATGTCGTTACAAATTCAATAGTAAATACTCAACTATTTTTGAAGATAAGAATTGTGCAATAATTATCACTTCACAAATAATTTACATGAATACCTCTATGGAATTTCAATTTTTTTTCTCACGCGATTTCCATTAGACGTCGAATAGTAGGTTTTTTATGTTTGATATAATCTATCCAAGGATGTTCTTCTAGTTAAACATTTCGTCGATATTTAATTTAAATCTATATAAGTGACAAGCTGGGATGGTAATTCAAAAATACAACATGAGGCTTGTATAATTTTATAATCTATAATGCGTCATATGATTACGTTTTAAAATAAATGACTGACAGGTTTATACAATGTTGGATTATTATTCGAAAATGTCCATGCATTTAATTTTACAAAAGGATTAGACTATACATGGAAATCCATTGTCCATATAATGCGTGATGGGACTTTGATTATTTCTTAAAGCTACAACTGATCAATGAGGAACTAAAAATGTATCAAATATTCGTTGAAATAATATAATGAAATATATTTTTAATACAAGAGAACTCCATCATGTCGGGTATAAAGTAAAATTGATTACCGATACTTTATATATAAAAATTTGTGTTTATCGCTTACATAATAGTATTGAAAATTATACATTAAAAAATAATGATATGAGATACATTTTTAGACGTGTCTTCCGGTCCGATAAACTCGATTTGGCCATTACAATAACATGATGTATATAAAAGAAAAATACGTCAGCTTACTTTGGAAACAAACTTATTAATTTGACGTTAACGTCCTTTCGTCGCGTTCACAGTCGTGTATTATGTGCGGGTGTCATTATGTTGTATGCTTGCATTTTTTAAATTAAAATATCATTAGACATAATGTTTTGTTGACAACGTTCCGTCAAAGACCCAAACTTTCACTTTCGACTGGTTTCATAAAATCGTTCCTTTACAATAACACATTTTTACGTCACAATATATGTTATAACTGCGGAAATCCCATTAGAACCGTTGATTTCCTAGATCTCGGAATGCGACGCGTGTTTCCGCCGCGTCGTAATATACATACACATACGCGCACACACACCACATTCTATTACTATAATAATACATAATATTTCATGTATATAACATATATAGTACGTGCGTAAATAGATTTTAGACGTTATAACATTAGCGAAGTCCCTCGAGTCCTGCACCGGTTTGGTGATGTATAATATGCAGTGTTAGTACGCATATAGCGCATAATGTATCGTAACATGTATCCATAAACAATTATAATAATATTATTGTCTGCGTATACACGAGACAACGGTCGATTTTCGAAATTTTTTTCGAATAGATACGACGATCGATTTAGACCTGACTTCAAACCATCATCATCGTCAATATACCTATATAGCTATATATATATAGGTATATAGAAACACCTCGAGCTTCGTTTTATTTTTTTTATACTTTCGTCTAGTCCGCGATATTTGCTCCGACAATGCGACGCCTCAACTCGATCGCTTGGCCTTATAATGTGCAGTGTAATGCATATTATAATTATATTATACTCGCATGGTATACACGAATATACTAAATTATTTGCGCACGGCAACAACAAGTGTGTGCGATAACAATGTACAAGAACAGTAATAATTGCGATCCCGATTGTATTATTATGCTACATGCACACCGGCGACTGTATACATGTGCTGCAGGTATCCGAGCAATCTCGACCAGATGAGATTGTGTATATTATATTGAAATAATAATAATGTTAATAATACATACGCGCGTCGGCGTATGGTCATTGTACGAGATATTAGCCCGGGGATTGCGAAACCCACGACACGTGTGACTGTCGAACATCACAGCGGGACAATCCGGTTTTCGGTAATAATATATTATGATAATAAGAATAACATTAATAACGCCGAGCGGGTTGTGCGCTCGTTGTTAATTTTTTTTCGCACGATCCTCGCGTCTTGCGAACACGTTCCATTTCGTTTCAATTCTTTTCCCATACAGAAATAATAATGATAAAAAAAAAAAAAAAACCGTTGCCCAACTCGAGTCGCGGATTCACACGAAGACGGCATGCGTGCGGCTACCACGATTTTGTCCTCCGCTGTGTATAATAATGATATATTTCGTTACGAACTACCCAAAAACGCGAACAATCGCGATGGTCATGTACAGAGCATGGTTCGCGCGGTGACCGATAATTAAAGAAAAACACACGTTGAATTTGACGCAAGTCGCACGGCGCGTATATTTTGAATATAAATGTTTATTACTTTATAAACTATTATCTCGATGTCCTCGACCTTTTACTATAGCATACGCGCGATGCGTTGCAGACCGCGCGACGTTTCTATCCCGATTGCGCATTATAATGTGTACACATAGGTAAATTTATTTTAATACACGTTGTACACTTGTTGTTTTACTCTCTCACGAGCGATTTCGGCCTTGGGGATGAGCTCTAATACACGTGAGAACGAGCCCGGAAGGTGGTGAGGGGGGGGCACTCTTGCTATGTGTGTGCGCATTATGATGTTATTATGTATACACGTTGGTGGTATTGACCGCGGGTAAAACACCATCATCATCCGCGTGCTGTAGATTTGACATGTACTCGCGTGTAATAGATATAAAAGCGTGTATAAAAGAAGGAAAAGCGAACAAAACAAAACCAAAAAAATAATAATAAAAATTAATAATACCATTATTTTGCACGGATTGATGAGAATATAAGAAAAACTGCGAAGGCCGCACGCGGAGAGTTTAACGACTCGCGTAAAAGCGAGAAAAGTGTGTTGTACACAGAATAATGGAAACGAAGCTGCAGATCGGTCGTCACATTGTGCAGTTTGCACAGGAATATTATATTATTATATTGTGAAAGTGTGCGCGAAAAAAAGGAGAGCGGCGCGAGGTCAAAGTGCGTATAAATGCTCTCCGGGGTAGTCGAACGCGTTCGGCACGAGAGAAAATTCCCATAGTGTATATATTATATACAATATAATACGGCCGCGCGAAGACACACATTTAAATGACACGAGATATCGGTACATGCGCATTATTGTTCTCTGTGCATTTCACGGTCGCAAGACGATTTACGGTTGAGATTTTGTTCACCATCATTCCGAGTGTACCTATAGCGAGCACGTGACTGTTATGAGACCGCTAAACCCATGATGCGTGATACTATAAAATAGTATTTGTACGCGAAAAATGGTAATTGTGCGTCTGTCTGCACGTGAAACACGGAGATTCGTCGTTGTCAGATAATCAAATTATCGAAAAATAATTGCATTGAAAAACGTCATATATGTGGAACGTCAAAAAAAAAAAAACATAAAAATCGTATAAAAAATTAAAAAATACATATATTTTCGCATAATTAATTGGTTGGTGACATTGTTAATATCGTTTCACTGGTCTGTTGAGCGCATGTGACGAATTTCGACAGGTGGACGCGATGAAAAGGTGAACGCATACAATAATTAAAGCACTGGTTTTGAATTTTCTCGAAGATGAAATCCGATCCAACTCCAACTCAGTCAGTTAGATAAAGTCGAATCACGCATCAAATAGTGTAGGTACCATACATTTGGAAGGTTTGTTTGAAAAAATATCAATGTTTTCTTGAAAGTGTATGTACGAAATATAAATAGTATAAAATGTTTAAATTGCAATTGTGCCTTATACGACATTTGAAAACGTATCAATAACCGACTTGTATTCTTGTATGTCATGTATAGTTTAGTAACAATAAATCGTCGGATGAACTCCATCACGAACGTCGGTATAAAAGTGCTTATATATCAAACCTATTATACAGAGAGTCAGTGCGGCATAATTAGTATACAGTCAGCGACTTGCGGTGTCTATAGGCAATAAGTATTGGAAACATAATATTGTGTTCACTACGCGCGGTCCGTGAAGGATTCCGTCTTCGGGGATGTAGGACAAGAATATGGCGTTCGCGATCTAATTATATGTACAACACGTAATAACAGATATTAGTATCTATATACTGATCGATGTACGATGCGCAGCTCATCCTTCGAGTGTAATATTATAATATTGTTATATTGCGACGGGATTGTTGACGAAGACCTCGGACCGGACCATCATTATTGTAGTGATAGCGTAGTGTATGGTAATTGCTACAGCTGCACGAAACGATTTGTCACACATCGCATCGGTCGAAATCATCGGGACTTCTTCCGTTCGTGTTCGACCACGTGTCTCTTTTGTCCGCCGCGCAATAATTGTCGTACCGACGGTGACGCGAACATCCCAAATAATACGTTTTTACCGATGTCTATACAAAAGTACAACCCGCGCAAGACGTGCACCATAAAAAAATAATTATCGCAACGATCGCGAGACACGGTGATAATACCGCGATGACGAAACTAATCAACTGAACAATCGCGTATTCGTACACACACACACACACACACACACACACACACACACACACACACACACACACACACACACACACACACACACATACACATAATATATGTATAAATACTGCCGTAGACCTTTCGAAGAGAAGAACCAATAAGAGCGTAATAACAGTATAATATAATAGTAAAACATATTATTATCGTCGACGATAATAATAATATCCGATTGGCGACAAAGAGCGTCGTCGCGGTCGGAGACAAAAAAAAAACTCGACACGCCCTCCATCGCCGTCGTCCTCACGTCATTGTGTCTGAGTTCAGCTTTCTATTTCCTATCTATATTACAATGTATACACGCGTATAACATTACATAACGCTTTTATGTCTCGTAACGTCTGAACGCGCCAAGTCGGCGGGGCAGCTGCAGCCTCAGCCCGTTTCAGACACGGTTATACGAAAGTTCAACGGCTCCGGATGACGTATACATTATTATGCATTACACTTCGCGTGACCGGCGGCGGTCTTCCAAGTTATATTGCACCGAGTGCGCACGCCGCCGACGCTTTCTAAACGATATTATAGCGCGGACACTTGCGTCCCGCGGGCTCGCGTTTATATTATATTATACATTTTAATAATGGTAACGAAAACAACAACAGTACAATAATAATGATTATAATAACAGTGAAATAGTTGATTGCATTATGTAGTATATGTGTAGCGTATATGATTACGATCTAGCTAAAGTCATCACGTCCGAATGGAACACAAGACGAGGATAGCTGTTGCTGCTGCTGTTGCTACTTCAGCTAGGTGACGTAACCCGGTCATTTCTTCCTAAAATGAAAAAAAACCGATCACGGCAGTACCGTGCGCATACAGTGATCTCGTCGCTTTCACCGCGGGATCCGATGCGTACACGCCGCGAGCCTATATTATATGCGACGACTTGAGAGTTGCGTACGCGTACAACAACGCGTATACGTATACACACACGCACATTACAACCTACCCGCGGCACGCTCATGCAATCGTCACTGCCGTATAAAGGTCACGTCCGTGATGATTGCACAACGTTTATTGTTGCCGTGCCGTGCCGGTCCTGCAGTTTACCTACTACTCTCCTCTACTGTAGACTCGTGCACTCGACTGCCGGTAGCAGATGATTCTCCGATTAGGACAATCGTGGCTGAAGGTGCAGCACTATTACGCGACCATAATATAATATCGTCCACCCGGGTGGACCATTCGTGCATGGTCGACGGCATCTCCCATTCTCCCGACGAGTGAAGTTATATCCTATATAACTGTGTCCATATTATTCTTATGGCCTCCACTCCCGTCGATTGTAGATCTTTGCCCCGACTGCTGCAACACTACAATATAGAATTAAACAACTTCGGTGCGCAAGCAACGAGCCATATGTGTCATATGTATGGTTAAAAGTCATAAATGACCGAGCTAGATAAATGGCTAATATAAGTGCGTTTCCTTCTCTAATATGAAGTCCTAACATCAACTCCTGCCGATGAAAAAAAAAAAAAATGAATATGTTTTCGGTTCAGTGCAAAGTATGCCTCTCTTCAAATTGTTCGGCCTTCGACGGGCTTAGGACAAACTTCTTCTTTTACAACGCCTATGATTATTACAATATGTAAATGCGTTTAAGCAATGCTTTGCATCGGAATTTTCGATGAACATAATCGAACGTCAGCGCATAATCCCAGCCTACACGTCCAGGCACCATAAATCATTAGGTTTTAAAAATTGCAATTGAGTCATAAGTTAAATGTCATCACGTGATGGTGTAAATTTCATACAGTTTTACAAGTCGTTACGATATTATAGGATAATATTGTTTGAAATCGTTACGTAAACTATGATCCATCGGTAGCGAGCTATGGCTTAACGAGCCGCCGATTGAACAAGCTTGGTGAATCTTGCGCATCGCACGAAACCGGTTAATATATTATATTACGTTATTATTTGACCACCGACTGTATTATAGGTATAGCGATAGGTATAATGCTGTCGATGAATAGGAATAATTCAATAATATTATGTTGCGTCCAATTTAAAATTAGAATTTTATTGGCATCGCGTGTTTCATGATGTCATACTACGGAACAGCATTAATATTCGCCTATTAAATATACCGACAAAACATCGAGAGTAGTGTACATTTAATATGATTATTTTAAATCTATAACAAGATCAGTATACATTATATGCGTATACATTTACTGTTGCATAAGACCTCCCTTTGACCGTCTGGCATTGGCGGACATTTGGTTGACTCTTTAGGGGGGCTATAATAATCCAATGCAAAATGACCCACGGGAGCTTCATCCTTGCACTCCCTTCCCATGCATAATGAATAACATGGTGGGCTATTCAAATATTTAGGAGGGATAAGCCCCCTTAAGCCCCCCTCCGATATCCAGCCGTGCGGTATACGGCACGCATTGGGTTGACGAAATCCGTGTGAATGTGTGATTATGTATTATACAATGTGTTTATGTTATATGATGTGTTTCAGGCGTTTGTCAACAACAACTCAAGTCTTCCAACGTGCAGGAAGACCCGTGCAAAAACAAAAACAAGGTGGCACCGGACGTGGCGTACTGCGACCGTTACTGGGAATGCGTGGACGGTCAGCCTGAACTGTACGACTGTCCGAACGGTTTGGTGTACTCGGGCAAGCACAGGGGCGTGACCGAGGGATGCGATTACCCGTGGAGGGCGGAATACTGCGAGGGCAAAACACAAGCCAGTAAGTCGCTCATTACAGACGTCGTGAAGTTAATATAATATTAAATAGTGAATTATCGACCCGACGCGGCTGCACTACTAATTTATCATCGGCCGATATATAGGTACGTGCAGTCACCGCAGTTTTTTTATTTTGCGTATCGCACATATATAATATACCGCAAGACCGTTTTGGCGTATTATTATACCAGAGTGATCCGACGCGTCCGGATTGAACGACCATATACCGGTATGGCTGGACGAACGGTGATCATATGTAATTATACAGGCCGTAGTGGATTTTCTCGTGGACCCGTTTTCGATAGATGTGCGAGACGAGTACGTGGGTTTAATAATAACAGCATAACACAATAACTGCAGACCGGACACGGAACGACGACGTATAATTATTACACAGCGTTTCGTAGGCGATGGCGATGACGACGGCTTCCCGTGCACCTGTAATAATATTATATTATATATGTAATTAATGTGAAATGGCACGTGGTGTAAACTTTACACGAACCGGTGTTGCACAATAACAATGCTCGACGGATATCATTTGTCGATCACATGCAACGCTTACATTTTCCAATTTTTCGCTCGCAAATCAAGTTATAAATACATTTTTGTAGCCTGTCATTGTTTAGTTAAACATGGGTCATATTGTCCATGTATCTTCGGCAAATGTATTTTAAAATATCGTATCATAGAATGTACATTTTTTTAGTATTTAGCGCGTACACTGATATTTGTTTTTATAAGTATCCAACTATTGTTGTTAATGAACAAAATGTTATTATATATTATATTTTAAAATTTCTTAGTGCACACAATGGTTTGAGTCGTTTACGATTATGGGTAATGCGATCCAGAAATTTTTTAGTGTACTTTCTCACCATTGCAACGCCGCGAGCGTGTCATTAGGTACATATTACGAATGCAACGAATGCAACAGCTCCAGATGACGCGACCTCGTCTACATTTCTTTTTTGAACAGAAAAATAAATCGTGAAAGTCTAATTTTTGTTTTTTATCTATCGCATAAAAATAATACAATATATATACCTATTAAGTTACCAATTATAATTTATAATTACGCATGTGATCATATTCCACGATGTGGATCGCAAACCATATATTTTTGTTTAGTTTTCTCGGCACCTACACTGTAGAATTTTTGAAAAAGTTCTCGACCATAGGGTTCGACGCACATATATAGACATATGCGACTACAATGCATCTGTTGCAATATGCGTTTGCGTAAGATTTTCGCCGTAAATATCTAGCGATCTCGTTCGTTTTTGGATGCGTAACAGTTCCGGAGCGATCGCTGGGAACCGTGCGTGACGCCATATGGACCGCGGGAGGTTATTTTGTGGGTAAACTTGGCGGTGGCAAAATCGAATTGACCTGCGTGGGACGACCGGACTCACGACTTTATTGGAAAATGTCTGACAGGGGCCGCCGCGTGCCCTTCGCATTTCAAAGGTGAAAGTGCGATGGTACACAAGTACGTGCGTACCCGCGGCAGACGCCCACCCGGGGAGTCGGGATCGCGATCACGAGAACCGCGCGGTAATCGCACGTATTCGACGTGCGTAACGTGTTGTATATTATAGGACGTTTGTGCCCAGGCCCATAAACCGCGTACTCACCTCGCCCGGTCGCGACCATACGTAACCGTAAGTAACCGTAACGGTCGATCGTGTTACACGCGCTGTGCCCATTACTGCACTATTATTGCCCACTGTTGTTGCAATATTAATAATTGTTTTCTCCGCAGACGGACCCATAACCCGCGACCACTGCGACTGGCTGTACGGCATATTCGGTCACGAGACTTCATGCACGCGGTACTGGACTTGCTGGAACGGCACATCCACCGAACAGCTGTGCATCGGCGGATTGTTATACAACGAGAAAACGCACTCCTGCGACTGGCCCGAGAACGTCGATGGTTGCCAGAAACACCGTTAGTATTCCATCCAATCATTTCATACACGTTATTGTCTATATTATACGTCATTATCGGACTGCTTGTAGACAGTTACCGCACGTATACCACGTACGGGGAATCTGTTGGGTAACCGTAGCACCGCGCGGAACACCCTGTGGCTGTGTGGTGTGACCATCAGTGACCGTGGTGATGATACCCCGTTGCGGTTCAACCGTATAGAAACTAATTAGAAAGGGACATGGTAAAAAAAAAGAGAGATAGAGAGAAACGAAAACGGATAAAGATAGACGTATCGTTTTCGCTAAACTTCTGGATGGTCATATATATATATATATATATATGTTTACGATGCATTGATATTACCGTGTTTAGGACAACCCGATTGACCTCTGCGGGCACCGGTTGAAACACGTGAAATGCAACATCATAATATATAACCATCTACAATGACGGGTGCTAGGTTGTATAAGCCGTTTATGGGAAAAAAGCGACCGAAACGTCGGAAAAAAAAACCCGAACTCCATTGCAACCACTATACGTAACCTCGAGATATTTATATGAATATGCATACGATCAACGTATGGATATAAACACGCATAAAGGTGCGCTCATGTCGGAAGACGTGAATCTGTCCACGCATAAATTATACGGATAAATTCCGAGATTCCTTCCCGACATCCATGACTAGATTGACATGGCCATTGACTTATTTTGTCGTTAATGGCAATAGTCGTATTTGCACCTATTCGTGTGTGTGTATGTGTATGAACCATGACTTTTTTTGTAATCGAGATTTTTCGTCCAAATATATTCACAACATAATGCGTAATAAATGCATCGTTGTGCGTTGCGTAACAAACACCGAATTCGATTTTCGGTAAATATAAGTCATGTAGATACACGTTATAATATAGGAATTTTATGATGTTAAAAGAGAAATTCTGTATATTTATAATATAAACATGTATACTACTACTCGTTCGCTTACAGATTATTCGATTCAACCAATATTTTTATATCACTGCAGTTACATAAGTCGCTTTGACATAATTCGTATATGTAAAGTATTTTATCCGTCCACATATTTCAATACGTTTACATATCACACATGTTTATACAATTTTGTTCACAGACCAACGCGTATTATATAATTAACAATACCATTTTCCTGTTTCTCGTTTCGAGGTTTTTTTCTTTTTTTTTCGCTGTCAAACGACGCATAAAAAAACGTTCAAAAATGTTTTGTATAGTCGAAACAAATTTTCACGCACTTATAGAACAGTACGATTGCCCCACGATATATAATAAAAAGCGCTGATCCCACTGTAGATATATTGTAGTGTACAAGTAGTTCTTAGGTTTAGGTGAACATTATGAACTATAATATCACTCGCTGTAAATGTGACACGCGTATAGCATTTTTCTGGGGACACCCCGAACAAACGATTTCGGGTCGCACCGAGTTATTTTGAGGGATTTGTAATTGCGCAATATTTCAAATGCAAGTCTGCCGAGCGAATTCTTCACGTTTTGCATGACTCAACGATATGACCCTATGACAAATATCGGCTATAGTAGTCCTTATAGTGGATGCACGTAGCCCGGTTATGGAAAAGGAAGTGAAACGGACTGCACTCCGCAATGATCGCGTAAAATCTTCGAGGTCTTTGTACACACGAGTGTGGTCAGTTTAACGCGTATTGTTTTGAATACAACACGTTGAAATAATGTTTATTTAATTATTCATCTTAAAATTTCAAGGTCAATTTAACATGGAATTTACAATAATTAATTACTATGAATTATACGTTAAATTACATACCGTTGGCGCGTGTATAGATAAATAAAAAATGTAATAAAAAATGTATAGGTACATATTGTGTGTATGAGTTGAGCAATAATTACGTATAGCAACGGATGATGACTGTCGTAAGAGTGTGCGGAGCGAAGTCGTGGGTCGGCCTGACAGGGGTCGTAATTTTTGTTTCAAATGTTTTCGTTCCCATATAAATATTATACGGGTTTCCAATAATTTGCTGACCGTTTTGGATTTTCAGCTCTGTGCAACGAAGACGCGAACGGAAACGTGCCACTGGGAAAGTCGTGCAACAGGTACTGGCAGTGTCAGGGAGGATACCCGCGGCTTCAGAGATGTCCCGCCATGTTAGTGTTCGACAGGCGCACCTTGAGGTGCGTGGTGCCACCCACCGAGGACTGCGAAGTGCCAACCACTCCGGCCCCGTCTCCGGACGATCTGCCATCCAACGAAGAGGACGGTGAAGAGAACGTACCGCAACAGCCTCAACAGCAACAAGCCAAGATCACCGCCACCGCTACGTCCACGCCGCAGCGTCAGCAACAGAGAGCGCAACAGCAGCAACAACAACAACAACAACAGCAACAGCAACAGCAACAACAACAGCATCGGCAAGGTGGCCAACAACAGAGACAGTTCCAACAACAGCAGCAACAGCCCGCTGTTCAACAGCAAACGCAGCAGCCGCAACAACAACAACAACAACAACAGTTCCAACAACAATCCCGCGGTCAGTTCCAGCAACAGGCCAGGAACGTTCAACAGCCGCAACAATCGCAGCAACAGCAGCAACAGTTTGTTCCGCAACAGCGGCCTCAACAGCTTCAACAGTTCCAGTTGCCCCCGTTGCAGGAACAACAACAGCCACAACAACAACAACAGCTACAACAACAGCAGCACGTGGTCCAAAGGAGAGAAAACGGAGAAGAGTCGCATAACGCAGATGCGGATGATGAATACGACACACCTGTTGTGTATTCCGAACATTAACCACACTCATAAGTAAAAATAACATACGCATTCAAACGCCGAATATTCGTTTTACGCGAACCACACACACACACACACGCACTCACAGACATATACACACACACACACGCACTCACAGACATATACATACACACACACACGCGCACTCACAGACATATACACACACACACGCATACAAATCACACGCGCGCGCGCGTGCACACACACACACACACACACACACACACACACACACACACACATAAACACACGACACACTTTATAGTGCAAAACGAAGACGAATAATATCGAATTCGGTTCCTTTGTTATAATTTTATTCGCAAAATTCGGATAGTAAATAAATATTATAATTATTGTTTTTATTTTCTCAATGTAAGGCGATTCTTCATGGATGCGATCGTTAAAATAGTTATATAATCAATAGTTATTATCAACATTTTTGTGATATTACATAAAATAATATGCGTGTTTATGCAATTATGTATAACAATACCGTATATAGTAATGATATATTATTAATTATGATACTTGTGATTGGTTCAACACCATTCGATTTTCAAAGGCACGTCGTAGGTTAGGTCACTTTTCCGCACTCGGTTTATAGTTATTGTTTATTTATTTACAATCGGGAGACAAACAACATCACCGTCGTTCTGTATTTTTTTCTAAAAAACTCCATTGCTGAACGCCTGAAGGCACGGATATATAATAATATCGTTCCCAATATTTTCGTTCACGTGTATTTGCGTTCTATCGTATTTTAGCTTACTGAGTTCTGCAAACACTACACAAATCGTTTCAGTAGGCGAAACGCACAAAAAAATTAAAATAAAAAACCATAAGGATATATATTCTATAGTTTTATAATTTTTTTTGTTTTTTTAAAGGCTTTTTAAAAAGTAAACAGTTTTCAATTTCTATATTATACAAAAATAAACCAAAGGGGACAAACGGAATATTTTAGTTTGTCGATGGTTTCACATAATATATAACAAATGAATTATATTATTTTAAATTGAATAAATAACACTCATTGCAGTACGTCATCTTTGTTAAGTCGCTTTGTATTTTATATTATACAATATACATGTATGTATGTTAAGAATGTAATATTGTAATGTTTAGATGTTAAACGTATTAATACAAATTTGAAATTGCTTGCCAAAGGACTGAGTTTAATGCATTTTATTTTCTAATAATAAACAATAACTTAACATTATAAAATATGTAAACATTTAAATTACTGCTTCCGTTAAAAATATCATGTTTTTATTACGCGTATTTTTTTATCTATTTCTTTTTGTAATAAAGTTCAATATTTAATTATTGTTTATTATTAAGATATATAATTGCCATTTAAAGGTAAGTTTTAATATTTAGTATAAATATATTATTATACACACGTATCATATACTTACTATAATCAGAGCACTTATTTTCTATTTAGTGTTTTTAAGATAAAATTACATGTAGATTATATTTTATTGAAATGAAAATGAATATATAAAATATTATATACTGTACATCTATATTTTAAATATTTTAAAATCATTTAACTTGTAAACATCCTATTCTTCATTCGAATTATATGTCATTTCCGATTCGATATATTATAACGCCACGTCCATCACCGTCCAACAACTTATATACGTTATACTTGAAGTAAAATCTCGTATAAACGTATATTTATATAAAATGTTATTATATGTTCTATATTAGATTCTGAACGGAGTGATGGAATCTAATGGTTTTACAATGATGTGTTTTTTTTTTATGTTAGATTCTGAACGGAGTGATGGAATCTAATGGTTTTACAATGATGTGTTTTTTTTTTTATGTTTGACGACACCTTTTTTGGTGGTGAAAATGCTTCTATTTCTTTATACAGAACTTTTTCTAAAAGGAAAGTGAATATAGATGATACTCAGACGTATCAAAAACGTGACACTTTTTGACAATATCTATTTAACTTAAAGACTAAAAACCTCAAATACTTGAAATTTTACCAAATATTTAAATTAGCGTAATTATACTATTAAACAATAAAACACCTGCATGTATGGTTGCTTTTTAAAACCTATTACGTTCTGAAGATACTTGAATACATTCGAAGCATAAAATCAATTAACTTTATGTGTTTAAAACTTGAAGTTTAAAGTATAACTATCAAACGCTTGCCATGCATTATGATGATTAATAGACTATGCACTGTTCATCGTTATGCGATTTTAAATACTCGTATCGCGTTTAGTTTAATATTTAATATAATGATATAATGTAATTATGTAAATCTTTTGTGCGAACTAATTAGAGCGAACACTCGCGATATTATTATTTTTCTTAATCGGTTGTTTTGAATCACTAGCTGTATCTTTACATACCAGTGCATTTTTTAGTGAATATTCATTACGTGTCCAGGCGTCATTTTAATTTTATCTATGATGGTTTAAAGGATGGAGAAGGGGGTACCAAAGTTCATGAATCTACAAAGTCGTTTGCAAGGACCTTTATCTTTCACTTACACACCCATAGAATTCATGAAATCACGTATAAATCAAGAAGGTATTATTTAGTAGGTTGGTATTCCAACTTTTTTTAAATATTTAAAAACAGTTATATAAATAAAAATAAAGTGTAAACATATTAGATTAATAATAATACCTATAATAAGAAAAACAAAAGATTTTACTCAGTAGGTATTACATAAATGTAAATTGTAATTGACTTATTTTAGCAAAGTTCTGCAAGGATATTATAACTGCACTACACGTACTATTATTTCTACACGTATACGCGCTTGTATATTAGATAAACGGATAGTATTGTATAATATTATTCCAACACTAATCGATAACAAACAATAAGCGAACAGTAAATATGTAGATTTGTGTCTTAATTGAATTAAACTATAATTTATGAATACAGATTTCACGGAAATATACATATAATAAAATAAATGAATAATATATTGTAATATATTAAAGTGACAAACAATTTTTATGACGACGGTTTATAATGCAAATTTATCAGTTAATTTATAATTATATTTTTGACGAAAACTCGTGAAATTAGTTCGTTTAATAATATTGTTTCCTAGTGTCATCAAAATATAAAATTACATGAAGAATTTAATTCATACTGCATTTAAACACTTTTAAATAAAATTATGACTTAATATATTTCAAGTTTATGGAGGTAATTTTGAAGTTTATACGTTCTAATAACTTTGTGCAGTCAATTAAATTATTTAATAATAGAAATTTTAATTTGTATTCGAATTCGGTTAAAAGTTTTCTGCAATTTTCTTAGTGTTTTTCCAAATTATCAATTATACAGAATTCTCTATGAAAAACTTTGTGATTGTGATTAAGAATTCCTTCTAGTCGAATTCGTGTACACAGACAACAAATAGAATAAGAACCAGACGGGGACTGTGAACAACTGTGAAATATTTTATTAAGTTTTCAACTATTTTGTCCCAGACAGATTCTTTTTTATCAAAAATAAATTATAAAACAAAAATTTAAGAAAAATCGAATATTTCAAATGCCTATAGGCTATAACCGTAAGGTACACAAAGAATAAATGCAATATTAATCGAATAAATGTACGTATTTATGACGATAATAATTATTTATACCTAAAGTAATGTTGGAAAATAACATTTATCACACGGTTATATAGCTTTACTATTTCAATTTTCAGGTGTTTTACTGGATGAAACATTTCGCTCGGAAACTTAATTGCGATTCAGGTGGAATATCGGTACTAGAATTTATCGCACTTTATCTAATCCCAAAAACCACCGCTTATAACGATCTTGTAATGAAACCTACAGCGGCAGTGACGCGGTGAATATTTACAACCAATGATGCTCAATATATAATGTAACCTCACTTACTCATCATCTTTAAATCGTTCACAAAGATTTACTATAGAGTGACAAAATGTTTAAAGGATTAATATTTCATGGTATTGGGCTTATTAATGTATATTTTGGGATTTTGAGAACATAAATGCTTATCTCGGCGCATATTAAAACAATATGTATTAACAAAACGTTTTAAGTGCGTGTAAAATAAACTGTATTAAATTCCAACCATGACGCCTAGGCGTATACAAATCCCTTCACACGGCATTCCTGGCAGAAATAGTCCACGCTCAATTGTCCTTTATATTAGGTTCGTATGTTGCAATGACTTTTACTTTACAATGGGACATGTGCTTTTTATGTTAGAATATTAATATTTCCATATTATGTCATGTCGTAGTACCTCCGCTGGGAGGCTTCGGCAATCTGTCTAATTTGCTTTTTGTTTATTTTATTTTAGCTCATTACTATCAATTGTTCTTATTGTTCTCTTTTTTTTTATTAGTAACAGATTGAATAAAAAACTTAAGAAACGAAAAAAACTAATATTATGTTTGTAAATTGAAAAAATAAATAATTTAGGTACAGCCAAACAGGACGAACAGTGTTTTTTTTCTTTTACTTGTGAGATTCTAACCGTTTAAAATACATTATGGTCTAAGCTCGTCTAGCCACAATACGGGCACGTGTGATCAGTATATTGCCTATCTAAAACACCGTTACACAAATTAATTTTCAATGGAAAACGCGATATTTTCTCAATATTTACAATTTAGACAATTTAGTAGCTACAAAAAATAAATATATAAACAAAAAATCGAGTTGTCTAGAAGGTCGTATTATACTGGGTATAAAATTAATAGACGCTGATGTCTTTAGATTAAAATGTATACGTAAGAAAGCCGAGAAGAGTTTTGTAATAATTTATCATTCAATGTGTACGTGTTTAATCATGTATTAACAACTTCCGTCGTTCGTACAAGATTATATCTAATCATCTTGTAACGGGATAGAACAGGAGTCTCCAACCTTTTTTTATGAAGCGTCAAATTTGAAATTTGCTTTTGAATCGCAGACCAAAATTACTTAGGGATGTATAGATAGAAAATTTAGTCGAGGACGGATAAGAATTGTTTTCTAACAATTTTAAATTGTATATTTTATTTTAATATAGTTGTATATAGTTGTAAATAACAACACCTGAAAATACAAATGTATTCTATAATTTATAGTCAAACAAATTATTTTTAATTAATAATAATTTGAAAATTACTGTAATATTTTCAAGACGTAAGTTAACTTGGCGGGCCGTAGGTTGGAGACCCCTGGGTTAGAAATTATTTTCAATTATCTTGATAGTGTATAGTTGTTACAATAACTCAAAATTGATATCACTGAAATGATTACACTGACGTGCCATTTAACCGTGTTCGATATGGTTAAAATAGTATTCGTATGTTCGTTCGCGTGATAATCGCGAACATTGCACGTTAGTATTATGGTTTAATTTGTATATATATATATTATTACGTACTTATATACAAATATTTTATGGTAAAATAATTATTTTTTGGATCGGAAACCAAGGGGATTTTAATTTGACTCAACACGAGTGGTGCGTACTCATATTTCACATAATTATATGATACATAATAAGATTGTTATAGTGTTATACGCATACCAAACAGGCAATGGTGAATGGATTACGATAGGGCAATAGTATAATATTGTGTCTCTAAAATGTCCATACAAATCGACTGAATCGATTTTTGTAATAAAATATAACACATAGACATAAAACAGTATTGGAATTTTTATTTATCTATTGTTTTTAAACTATTACTTTATGGTATAAAATAAACAACAAGCCCAGACTAATTATAATATTTTATAAACGTCCGCATCGATGACGCTTGTATAGTTTCTATGACAATATGAGACGTACATAAATGATTTGTACGATATATTTGTTCATGGCACGGATGGATTAACGATGCGATCTACTTTCTTTTCCTGTAATGGGACCTGTAACGATAGAAATACACGATAATTACATTATTTATATTTAATTTCAATAATACACAACGACGAGTGTAGATGGTACATAGTATGACGATGGAGGCAACGGTGGTGGATAGAATGAAATCGGATTCTCGGTTAATCGTTTGATCTCGGAAATCGGTTAAAAATGTTATAATGTATACACTATACATGTATAGAATATGTGAATAGAACAGGCAAAAAAACATGCGGCAAAGTATGTGTACCAGAACGCGCCAAGAATAAAATTACGTGGTCGGATACCGAGTACAAAAATATTTTGGATCGGTTCGATATTTCGAAAACGACCGCAAATGTGTAGCAATTTTTTCATCTTATTTCGTTTTCCATGACCGGCAATCACCATGAACTTACAATACTGTTGTAGACATGTACAATGCGGTATATATCCGCGTGTTGCATGTTGACACGCATCGATACAACAGCAACAAGTGGTAATACATATTATATAATATACATGTACGCGGTCACATCACGTTTAGGTCACTATTGTGGAATCCAGGGAAGAGGGCAATATAATTGAATGGTAAAACAGAATGTAACAATGGTAATATACGTATGATTTTATACGCACTCTTTTTCGACGCACGTCAGCGACGATTCGTCGACCACGCTGTCTTCGCCGCAGCTTATCAACCTGGGATGACCGTTCACGCATGTGATGAGCCTGTGCGAGTCTCCGGGCAGTGCGTATCTCGGGTATGGTTCGAATTTTGCCGAAACCGAGTGTGGGTCGGCCTTCTCCGGGCAGCTGAATCCAATTATGTCTGTAAAAAACGAAACATTTTGTTACATAACTAAATATATTTTATAGGTGCATAATATATGTTCTCTCAAGGGTTATATATATTCGATTCAAAATCGTATCAGTCCGCGTCGAGTTGGTATAATATTACTCGATCACCACACGTTGACTGTTTCGGAAACGAAAATATGAACACCTAGCGTAAAAACTAGTGAACACAGCTGACCTGCAGGGTTACATCCGACCTCAACCAGCTCATCGGGCCAATTGCACTTCTTGATTCTGTCGTCGTATGCCAAACCGGGTTCACAGGGCAGAGAGTACGCGGCACCATGTTCGCATTTCACGTAGTTGGTGCTGCAGGCTGAGCCGTCTGAGTACAGACCGAACTGGTATTCACATCCCGGTGAACTGATGGCCACGACTGCGGTATATATATATATAAAAAAAAATAAACAAATAAATAAAACGCAATTTCCACGAAACGTAATAATAGTAGTACAAACGATATTATAATAATAGGTACATGCGTTTGCAGCACTTCTAGCGGGTTCGCAATCGTATTGTAAAAGCTACGACTATGGCGTGTATTGCGGAAAACACTGATGGTCAGTAGGGCATACAGAATTTTTTTTGGAGGGAGGGAGGGATTATATAATAATTTCCTAAAGAAGGGGATTTTGTAAAATTCTATGCAGAAGCCAGAAACAGGGTAAAAAGTTAAATAGTATATAAGTACTAAATACTTGAATAGATAATAAATAACATAGGTGTTATAATCTGTAAACTTTTTAATTTATAAATCCAATACCCATAGTTGAATAATTCATATTATCATGGCAAAATAGACTATATAATCATTCTAATCTATTTTGTCATGCATATCATGTCGTATCATGTCTGGCCATGGATGTCCAGTATGCTTTAAAATGTAAAACGTTGTTCAAAGTAATTTAATAAGGGAAGGAATTTGGGGGGAGGGGGAAGGTTGTGACCCCTTAAACTTCCTTCTGTGTACGCTACTGATGACGACTACAATGTGTACACGGAATGTCTTTGATAAATATTTCTTTTACTCGGCAAATACCGTTAGAAAAACAAAATTAATTTCGATGGATCGGGAATTTTTCGAATGAAAAAAGAAAACGCGTTCGAAATAATAATCCGAAACTATTCTCAAATCGTCTAACTGAATCAAGGTCGTTATAATATCAATTATAATATTCTAGTTCGAAAATCTATGTACATATATAGTATATACGAATGCTTATTTCGTTTCTACGAGTCACACCCAGTGCGAGTATAGTTGGAATTGGATTTATTATAATATTCTGAATTGTAAACATTTACTAATTATACAGACATGCACATGAACGTATTTTATATTATATATATATATATATATATATATAAGTACTTGTTGCATACACACATATAATATTAATGTCGTCCGTGTAATACGATGGTGTTTTCAAAGGATTTCTATTTGCTTACGGGACATCTTAATCGGTATTCAATATCACGTGTTTTCTCGGAAAACCTTACGCAAACGGTTCGATAATATTATAATAATATTTTGACGAAATTGTTGGTACCGACAAATAGTATTGTGTTTATGCTCTTGACGAGCGAGTTTATGGCGATATATAGACTACTTTGAACAATATAAACACTACCTCCTTTTACGGTAGGATGAGAACTGAAAAAAAAAAATCCGCAGAAATGCTATACGGAAAACTATACGTACGTTCGGCTTTGCGGCTTCCGCATTCGACGGCCCAGTGGTAGTTACAGTGGTGGTAGGCGGCTCCTTTGCCGTCGTACAGGAGACCGTTTCCGCACGTTTCCAATGTCAACGTGCCGTTGGTGCACAGGTAGAACTGGTCGCAGTAGTCAGGATGCGGGTAAGTCTGTTCGCCATGCTTTTCGGGGCATTGCGACGCTTGTTCTGCGCTGTATCCTTGGCAATGGATCACTGAAAAAAAACACGATATACTCATAATTTAACAGAATCGTATTATTAACTGTTCGCGGTCGACTAAACTGTCTGACACGACATGCTGACATCATACAATTAAAATAAACACACCGCACTACCGCAGTATATTATAATATTATTATGTACTATCAGTATATTATCATCGTCGTATAATCTTGTAAATTTAGAATCCTGCAGTGAGCCTCTGAAATAAATACCGACCGGACGTTTATCATTTTTTATCCGCCACTATCGGTTATTATACATGCATCCAAATCCGGTAGGATGGGAATAAGGAATAAATAACATTCGAAGATCACAATAGTTGCACATCACTGACTAGGTGATGGTAATACCTTCAACAGAGTAGATATTTGAGTATAGTAGAATATCGACTGGCGGAGGCGAAAATATGGTCAAATACGGAATCACGTGGTAGTCGCGGATCCGATGTGTTCCGTTTTACACAAGTTTCAGGCCTAATTATTGATCTACACCTTCACACCGCAACCCCGTGTTGGTGACCGGACAAAATAAAATGTCCATTCGAGGCAGGTTAGGCACAAACTCATAATCGGTGCTCGTAACCGTATATAATACAAATAGGTGGTACAGCGTATGACCGTACAATCATACTGCGGTTGTTTGCAAAATAATTTCTCATATGTGGCGACAAAATTAGGTTTCTTATACCGACCATTCATCCAACCATTTCATGCGAAAAATATAAGTTGTATATTAAGATACTTGAACAGAATATTTGATTTATTATGTAGGTGAACACGACTGCCGCGGCCGTTTTACTAGAGTTGGCTAGGGAAACACGAAAAAAAAAATAACGTAGCTCACAGTGACCAAAAAAATACCATTCACCCATCCAACCAAATTTCAAGTGTAGCTGAGATTAACTATACAAGTGTATCTAATAATGATTAATAGTACTATACGTCTATGAACATAGGTGTCTAAAAATATATTTCACGTACTCATGCACGACTCCGGACTAGGATCTCCCCGCATATACAGACAGATTGCAGTATACACAACAGCCAACAGGTGACTTTACGTGCATGGTGTACACCTATGAACCCTAACCTGGTGGCCTAGTGACACGTTATCGTTTGTGTCTGGTTTACTATACTCGTACATATGCGTGTATGAAAAATAATAATTTACGATCTAAAAATTCTAACCGAAGATTGTTTAGAACAGTCGAGAGTCGTTTCAACGCAGTCGAACGTTCAACAGGAGGGACAGAGCGCTATTACTATTGGCCTTTTACTGATATATTTCGTTGTTTTGGTGCACGTGGCAAAAAAAAAATCGTATAGCTTATTTACGGCCGAAGGCGCTGCAAAAACTATTCGTGATACGCATACACATGTAGAAACCGTTTTACGACGAGTGCAGTCGATAAAAAATGATTGATCGTTTCATCTTATATAAACATAGTATGTACACCATCGTGTTGATTTTTTTTTTTTTATTAAACGATATTAAACGTTTCGAACAAAACGTATCATATTACACGGTGAATAGATTTCCGTTGTAACCGGTGACGTTTGGAACGATTTCTACCGCGGTCGCACGCAATCATTGTAATTATTTATATGTATAATATGTGTACGTATATCGTACACGTCGTATTATATGTGACTTTCATTAACATGGTAAGTCGCGCAAACCTTATATTATACGTACCGACATACATATTTATATTAATGCATTTACACACACACTGTCATACGCATATATAATAGTATATATACATATTATATTATCGTGTGCGTGTGATAAGTCGTTCGGCGCATGTACACTTTAATGGTCGCAAATTACCATCGTCATCGCGTTATACGAGTTTACCCTCGAACTGCAGGCACACCCAGGTATATAATAATAATACGCGTGTTGGATTACCTATATTATTATTATTATTTTTCTCTGGCGTTCAAAAAACCCGTTTACCGCGACCGCGGTCGTATCCAGCGCTGGGGAGGAACACGGACCGCAACTTCAATCGGCCAACGCAACTTTCACCTGCAGAGCGAAAACGTTGCAGCACATAAGCACACGCGCTCACACCGCGGGCTGCGTTGTCGTTGAATTATTGTTGTTCTGCGATTGCGTTTCCCCGGGGGCCAGTCGTGTCCGCAATATTCACAAACACCTCGGCGGAGCCAGTGGTTTTGTTCCAATTTGTCATATTATTATTATACAGGTAACGCGTTCGTCAAATAAAACACACACACACACACACACACACAGGTCTCCGGCAAACGGCCGTTGCGTAACTCGGACACGGTAATAATAATGTGTTTCTGATGCAACGCCCGTACAAAACAATCATAATAATATTATATTCTAGTCCGGGGCATTATGATGCGAGTGGTATTTATCGTACGTTCCCGCGCACGAATCATATATTATCATTACGTACGTGGCGGACTGCTGGCAGGAAAAGGCCCGGGGTGCTGAGGCCTTTGTAGTTAATTATTTATAACCACTTCACAATCAGTAGTATATTTTATAACTTCAATAAATGTACAACATTTTTACATGAAACCATACGAGTATATGTGCGGTCATTTGTTGTGTTAAAAATATTATAGTAGAACTACAGTAATATTGATGATTGTATAGTAGTTTTTGCAAAAGTAGATGAATTTTCAGCTATTGTATGTGCAATTTTTTCTGTGTCAGGTTAGTAATAATGTTTAATGTTTAGAAGAAGTTGAGGTTTTTTGTTTGATATTCTCTGGGTTATGATGGCCTGGGGTGTGATCGCACTTTAGCCACTGCATACAACATTATTGTAACTACCATAGAGGCGTCAAATCTCCCACACCTCTTTATTCTCGATGCTAATGCAATGCTATTGGTCCGAACCAAAAGATTCTCTAGTCGTTTTGATAACTATATAATATGTACTCCGGTACTCGTATATAATATTATATCAAATAATAATAATTTCAAATCGCAGTAATTCTTTTCGGACCTGTCCCTGGGCCCGCCTTCCCAAATCAAAATTCCCTTTGTTCCGCGTTTCGTTTACCAAGTCATCCTCTTTTACCATATGATATATGTTATTTTATTTATACAATAATATTTTATATTATTATAGTATACAATAATATTGTGTTTAATTTAATCGAAAATCACTAATTTTCTTTTATCGTGTGCAGCTGCAGCGCACTCGGTAGCGTCGAGTCGAAACATTCGAACGTCCGAGGATCACGCAATCACCTAACCCCGGTTTATATAGAGTATAATACAATATATACGTAGCTGGTATCCACTATTCGAAGACGTGTTTTCAAACCCGACCTGAATTAAGATCTTTTCTAATCGATTGCTCCGCTGCGGACGACGGGTAGTAATTAATGTGCGTGTAACGCGCGCATTTGATTATGGGAAGAAGCGAATGAACGCTCCAGGCGTTAACATTTCGGGGACCCAGCAAAGTGTCGGTGGTTAGATCACATATAGTTTTTGCTGTACGAGCGGGGGGGGGGAAGAAAATATTATTATTATAGTGAATAAATATTTATAAAAAGTTCATGTTGTATTAACACATTTTGATAGACGCCGGGAGGGTGACTGGTAAAATGTCGATACTGAATTCAAAAATGTCTAGTCACGCCGTTCAAAACTGTTTTAGATTTTTTTTTATTTTTCGAAGCACTGGGCCACGTAGATAATATCTACAAGACTACAACGTGCAAATCCAAATTTGATCGAACGATAATTCGACGAGAATTTTACAGTGCATAGACATTCCGTTGTATAACGCGGGCTATAGGTACGACAAAAATATAAAATATATTGTAACACGACGTTGATGTAGTTACGAGATAATGCGTATTGCATGCGTACAATAATAATATAATACACTATGTCTCTGTGCGAGTTGTGTACGATTTTCCTGCTGTTGTGCATAAACGGTTGCGGTATAGCGGAATAAGAAAATTCGTAAGCAATAATTGCGTATGGCGTGATCGTATTAATTATAATAACAGTATAAGTAATATATTAAATTTGTATCAATTGTATGACGTGTAGGGAAAATAATATATGTATTATTATTATTATTATTATTTTCATCTTAACATACCTGTTGCTTGGAGCAGCAGTACTGCGGAAAACGTCCAAAAGACGTTCATCATTGTGATCTGCGTGGTGTGGGACTTCTGTAATATTATAATACACGCGTATATCTACAATAATCCAACCTGTCAGACAATCGGCGGCTTCTGGCACACTGTGTGTAGTGGTAGTACGTTATACGTAAAATAATAGTAAAAAAAGAATAATAAAACGCACGTGACAAATGTTATATGTACGCGTGTACTACGTACCTTTCACCGACAGCGCTCCAATCAAATCCCCAATCTGCCGCACCGTTCCGAACCGAATGATCTTGAACCACTCCGCTGCTGCGGCGACGGTGCTGTAGGTACCTATAATAATAATAATAATAATAATAATAATAATAATAATAATAATAATAATAATAATAAAAATAATATATACGCTGCACGACTATATAATATAATTTACTATACAGTTTCTCTGACTCGTTTTCATCGTCCGTGGCGATTTTGCACTTTGTAGATACAGTTTTTCCTGCTCGTAGAATATATTAAAATTATTATTGTTCGAAGCGCGTGTCGCATCAAAATGTTGCACTTTTATTGTTTTTTTTTTCTTATTTTCTTTTTTTTTTTATGTCGATGATTTTATAATGGTGATTTTAATAAAATGCGCGCGTCCATTGTATTGAAGACGATAATAAACGCGCGGAAGGATCTGTTTAAACGCAAAACGATTAATTAATCTCGAGCTATTATATTATTATTGCCCATTGCGCGGCGTTCCGTAAAGCATAATTTATTACTAATTGTGAATATTCGTTGGCGTACAAAATAATAATAATAAAAAAAAAACCTAGACTTTACGTGTTCATATATTTTATACATGAGAAAGTGTCGAGACAGGACGAAAGCAAACTCAATTTTATTAATTGCGTTTGAGAACCGTGAACAATCGTTTTAAATAACACTTTTTATTTCACTAGACGATTTCGGTGAAAACGTTGGACAATTTTAAAGGAAATTTTCCAAACATATCCTTTCCTTTTCATTTAAATACATGATAAAATTAATAATAGATAGTTATAAGTCATAGGCTGTTTTTGTTGTTAAACTTAAGTTGAAATGAGAATATGACATCTGTATATTATTATTATACATTTTCGAAAAATTTATCTATCATTTGACACTTTATAATGATTTAAATTTCAAATTTGGATGATTTAAATATTCTCTGAGAGTCGGTAATTCCGAGCAAATATTTATAATAATATATTTGGTGTAACATTATTTCTTGCTAAAATTTCAACATTGTCTAACTATTTATCTTATAAACAAAAAAGAAGTAGAGAAAGATAGAAGGTAGGTACATGGTCTTTTAGAGTGACGTCGATTCGTTTTAATTATACATCCGCCGTAACGTAAATTGTCTTCATCTAGTTTCATTATACTTCCAGCCATTCAGGAGAGAAATGTACGTACAAAAGACGAAAAAAAAACCATCATTTATAAACATAATTTTTCTAAAGACGGCTGTGCCTTAATCCTTTCAGACAACTGCTGATTAATTAATGTTCTACAGAGAACCGAAATACTTCCATTCCATGATTCTCCCAGCGTTTCATATAGAATATTTCAAGGACGATGGTCTTTAAGAAAACCGGCTGTATTATAATAATATTTCTTTGGAACTGTGCCCAAACGCCCTATACAAGACGGTTAATTCTTACGGATGACGGACACTTTTATAATAGTTATACTATCGGATGTGTAATAATATCTTATGGTGTGAATAAATTAATAGTCGAAAATATTATATAATATATGACTTTCAAACGTAATAATAATGTAGGCCCATCAATGAAAATGCATTACTATCATAATTACCATAACTTGTATGGCATTTTTTTGCCATGTATTAAAGTTCAATCTTACTTGGATATCAAGTATATTATATATTTTTCATTAACGCATGCATGCATTATGACTGTTATATTTGGCTAACATTAATAATATCAACTATTATAGTTGGCTAATATTCCGATTATATCATTTGTTCCGTTTAAAAAGTCTGTACTTATAGCAATTTCAAGTCCGAACGGCCACATGTTTTATACCTACCTAAATAACCAAACGAAATACTTAATTCTTATTTATTTATTTGTAATATACTCCACTCAAATACCCGTACTCGTTCATAATTTATTTCTGTTAATATACGGTAAATAAATACAATATTGTTACGAACAGTAGCTTATGAAAATAGTATGTAATATATATATAACTTGGTCAATGACACATTGTCGCTACCACGCATACATTATATAAGGAAACTCGGTTTGGAGTAAAATTGGTTATCTCTGGCAGACACACATGTGGCATAACAAGAGCTAGTATTATATTTCCTGCAATGAACAAAATGACCGATAAGTTGTTATAATTATTAAGGGTTATATATTGATTTTGTGACACAACAGCTTTTATTGATTAATATAAACCGTGAAGTAGCTATATAAACTTTGTTGCCGAGATTTGTTCGATTTAAGAGAGTAATTTTGAACGAACAAAATGTATCATAACAACCTAACTTTAAATATAGTTAGCCGGTACTACCCTAACTGGTTAAAAGTTAATAAATCAGAAAACTATACCATGAAAGCAAAGTTGGAATATTAGTTAGGTCAGAATGTCAGTCATATGTACAGTTGTAAAATATAAACAAATAATGGATAATATATAACTACTCTATAGATTGTAAAATATTTTAAAACATTTTAAATGTGTAATACTGTAAATTATACTTTCTTAAATTAAATAAGTGCTAACCTGGCACCTACTACAGTATTATATACGGTGTTATTCACTATAATTGCAAATAGCACCGAATATAAATAAAAGTATTCACCATTATTTTTTAAATTATAAAACAATAATTGCATGTGAATAATAAAAATGAGTCTTAATTTTAATTTGTAAATAAAATAGCTCTGGCTTGAAACATAGATACATGTTTATATATATAAATAAAAGTTATATATTATTTTAATTTAAAATGTTTTTAGCTATAAAATCATTTAAATTTTTTAAAAATATTAAATCTATTTTCACACTTTCTGTTCGAAAATTGTTTTCATTTTGTTCTGATTTTCGTTATAATATTTATTATAAACCATAATAATATTTTACTGTATAAAAAAATTACTGTAGTCTGTATTACAATATAGAACGTTGATCTGCAACTATGTTTATAATAATATGTTTTTAGAAGATTTGTCATTCAGTGAAATAATTTATTTTTGTTGTAATATCCTTAAAAATATATATTCTGTGTACTTAATTAAAACAAATAATGCACGGAACACATTTGGTTTTTTTACTATCATGCGGTGTTTTATTATTTTCCTCGTCGAGCCTGTGTATCGTTATAGGAAACCAAAATGTATATTTTAAATAACTTTGTTAATCTAACTTTTTAATATTTATTTTATGTTCATTCAACATGTACATTTTAATAGCAACAGTACTAAATTAAAACCATCGAACATGTGTTTACATTTAACCGTGTATATATATATATATATATATATATATATATATATATATATATATAATATGATATTAAATACATTGAGTGCATTAGTGCCCGAAGTGTGTATACACATATATTTTGGTGATGGTACTTTGAGTATGATATTTCTTATAAACTTTATATTTAGCTTTGATATGTTATTTATGAAAATTTTCAGTTCCAATTTTTACTAGAACTATTATAAATTTATGGCGCACTTATGATAAATGATTACTTGCTCTGTGAATGTGTAACATATATAAAAATAATATGCTAATTGGGCGACAATAATATATTTATTTTACTTTCCTTTCATAACACCGAATTTAATATTATGTACGTGTGGTAATTGAAATTTTGTTTATTTGTGTATACTGTTTACAAATGGCTTTTAATTAATTGTCAATTGTTACATAGATACATGAAATAATTTATGTAAATAATATTCTATATAAGTACGTATAATTCGTTGTAATGGATTATCTACATCACAAATATAGCACAAAAAATAAATCATTATTATTAAGTATAATTATGTAGCCAAATACTACTTACTAGCATATATATGTAAATTGTACTTTCATTAATTTATAATTGCATAGTAAGTATGCGATATCAAAGAACCGAAGAAAAATATATCTTACTATTCTATTATGTAACTAATGTAATATAATTAATTAACTCGCTCTCAAATTTTGTTGAATACTGTATAACCATTACGTATAGGTGTTTTATACTAATAATTATTTTGTTTGTATTTTATCATTTTTCATGCAATCAATATAGACATTTTCGGTACAATATTAACATTTAATAATACTATACAAATCCAATTTGGAAAAGTATGAACTGTTTGATTTAGTAAGTATAAATAATGGATGTTTACGTTGTTCATTATGCAATACCTATATAACTTATACTATAGTGCCACGTTAAAAAAAAAAGCTATATAATACGTGTGAATACATAACATTAATTTATCATGATCAATATCATTTCAATTATAGAAACAGTAAGTATTGTTTGGAAAATAATAACCAATAAACACGGGTTTCTTTAAATATTTAATTATCCGTTAGAGTTATTGCGATATCTGTGCGTAGTGTGTATTCAACTGTGTTAAAGGCTATGCATAATAATACAGTTTTGTAGTAAATAAAATGTACACAGAAGACTTATTATTTCAGTAGTTATCATAATAATAATAATAATAATAATTAAGAAACTGGTACGAGGTTATATTAAAAATGTAACTTAATTTATCGTCCAAATTAAGTGGGGTAGGTACCTATGTACTACATATTATAACTATTAAAAGCAATATCAGCTCATGAGAAACGCTTTATGGGCGTGTGAACTGCGATGAATAAAATAAAAAGGATAAATTATATATGAACTTTCACTTATCATATTAGTATTTCAAGGATTTTATCGACTTGAAACATTACATTGTTCCGCCAAGTTTTAGGATGCAATTAAAACTACTTATTTGGTGTAATATACACAGCGATTGTTTTTTAAAACAATAATATTATTTATTTTGCATTTAAATATAAGATAATTACGCTAATACAAATGAGATTTTAATTTTTGTCATTCCTCTTCTCGTCTTCGTTTTCGTAGTAATTTTCACTGTAAAAAAATTCAAAAGTAAATAATTAGTTTGGATTATATAAATGAATTTAAGCTGTTTATTAAGTAAATACAAAGTTCACACCAAATACCTAATTTAAACAGTTGGCCTCTCTAATATGCTAATTTAATCACATGACCACTGACATTCATGGAAACGTTTTACTTACACACACTATTACACAAGTGCCTAGAGTTGTGTAATTCCAAACTTATAAAATTACCACAAATTTCCTATAGATTTATAAAAGGGATTCTTGAAAATAAACTTCATATAGGCATTTACAATATACATCAACGGCATTTTTGAAAAGAATTTATTACATAAACGTAACATAATAAAACATTATACAATTTTTTTTACCCAAATTAAACATTCTAAAAATTACAATCTACTCTGACTTATTTGAACTAAAGCGCTCTACCCTTAGAAATAATTTTGTAGTATTAATATCGCATTCATAAAACATTATTCACAGCCATTTTTCGGAACCACTCAAAATGATTATTAGTTTCGATAATTTATGACCGGTGCAATATATTTTTAGCAATTTAACACTAAAAATAAAAATCACCCTTCGATACCCGGGAAAGAAATTTTTATAAACGCGTGAGAGAGTATTTTGGGAGTTATGGATTTCTTGAAACCGTAAATAGCGCACGCATACTTTGCTCATTATTCACGGTATTAAAAGCAAATCGTAAATTAATAAAAAGTGTTCAGCTATTTTAAAGTCGGTGAAAAAAATACTTATTGATTACACACTGCCGTCGATTCTTTCACTTTTACCGGGACGTGGTGATGGAGAATCGTTATCTATAATAATTTGCAACTGTGCAATAAATGTGCGTTGAAATCGCTCGAAACGGGTGCTTAGCACAAAATAAACAATACCGAATAGACACTGATATAATAATAAAATAATAATGAAATTCACATGGAGAGTACAAAGCGAACTCGAAATTTAAATCGCCATTTTTATTGTTGGAGGAAAATCAGTGTGACAAAATATACACGCCAACAAATATGTTTCAACAATAATTAATTAATAATGCGCTTTTAGTATATAAAACTACGTGTAATACATCATAATATGTGTTCATGGATACGTTAGGTTTGGTCATATATTATGATAATAATAATTATTTTTGCGATTGGACATCGATCGGACGGCAAAACAATCGCGTTCACGAGCGAATTCGAATCCCTGACACGATTATGATGTTTGACGATGACGCTCATTGTCATCATGTGTCGTTGATCGTAATTTAATTGTTTTACTCACCAGCCGGGGACATTATCCGGGTCATCGCACTTGAACGACACTTCATTGTACACTGAGCCCGCGGAACAGCTTCCGTACTGCGGGGTCACACCGTTCCGGCAGATGTAGAATTTCTGACAGTCGTCCGGGTGGGCGAACGTCGGATGGGGTAATATTCGTCCGTTCGGACCGATCACGTCGCCGTCGGGGCACGAGAAACCGTCGGTGAGAGCGTCTGTGGAAAATACGAAAAGTCGTTAGCACATCGAAACGGAAACGAATCGAAAGCGATTCCGCTTTCGGTTTCGATTATTATATATCAGCCCCGCTACCAACAATCGTATCAGGTATAAAAGATGATTGCCACTCTGCATGTTTCGATGTATGCGCAACGAATAATAAGGCAGTAACTCTGGAGGTTCAATTTTGATAATGTATCGAAAATTCGATATAAAAAACGTTAACGAAATGACTTGACACATTTAGAGATTTCTTTATTGCCGTTAAAAAGGCTGTTACTGAAGTCTGATAACCCCGAAAAAACGCTTGAGTCATTTTTTAATATAGTATAGGTATATGTAAATATTATTTTGTAAAATGATCAATACAATTGATGCATACACCATCATTACAATATACCTATACTCGTAAATGTTAATCACCTGAAATGTTGGCAAAAGCAAATTATTAATTTATGAAGTTAGTAAGTTGTTCATTGCGCATGTCGATATATATAGCCATGTGGGTTCTAGGGCCATAGTATTGTGATTCGATGTACGCGTTTTGCCCGGTGTTACACAAGGATGTAACTCGACCGATATAATAATTATTGTGAATTTCGAAAAAGTTACAAGATTATTAAACAATAAAATTATAAAGATCAAATATTGGCCCCCATTTTGACTCAAACCTAGTCACGGGTACGTTATAGGGATATTTCTATTGAATAACATCAATAATGACTCATTTCTTTGATGCATCGATTCAAAGTGACTGTTACACCGTGTATGCGATAATAATATATGCCGTATGTCTTTTATAGTTTATACACACATGATAAATAATAATATCGTCCTGTATTATGTTACTTTTGGTCGTGTCATTGGCACTTTATAGAAATTCATTTGATACATTCAGTGAATGTCTAATTCGTTTCGTGATTAAATTATTAATCAGCTCTGTATATAGGAATGTCAATATAGTGAATGAAAACGTGTTGGTTTCATGGACGCCACGTACTATAACGTAATAATATACACCCATCTATCGTATACGTTTATTCGGGATGGAAGTGCACACGTTGAATTCTATCTCGAAACTTTATTTTCGATACCAAATGATTATTATTATAGTATCGTTTCCATTCAAATATCTTGTATCAATCTTGTAATCCGTTGAATTTATATATTTTATTTATTCTAGAAATGAGACACATATATTATTGGAAAGCAATATTTTCGAGTCAAGACTTATTTTACAACTATATATTATAATATCGTCGTTTTTAACTACTTTCTATTTCTTTGTAGGAATTTCTATATTACGACAACCTATAGCAAGCGGGATTTAGATTAAAATATAGTATACAATATACAGAACATAATAATATGATATAATTGTATACATTTGGATCAAAGGAAGCACAATCGTTATAATTGTTGAAGCACACAATTCACGACTAGAAATCCGAGAAAAAAAATTTAAAACTCGATTTTTGATGATATGCAAATTAAAACTGTATAAAAATAAATTTAAAACAAGGGGCGAATCTACTTTCGTTGCTTGTGAAAATACGATTCTGAGTGAGGACGAATGGACAGTTTATATATATGAAAATGATAATAACATGTATTATAATAATATATACTAGATAAATACCTGAAAAAAATGTTGCTATGACAACTAAAATAACAAATACGGGATAAAAACGTAGTTTTCTCCATTGTTCGGAAAACTCATGAGAAATTAATAAAATTATCTTTCATAAAAGTTATATAGGTTAAATACACCTTCTGGTCAAAATCATATACACAGACACAAAATAAAAAAAAATAAAAAAAATTAAACACTTATTGATAAAACTTATACATTCCTCGTTCCACTCAGTAAACTGTACGAAAACCGTACAATTTCTAATACAATTTACACTGCTTAAGTTTCGAGATTTGCGTCCGTGATTATTCAATTAACGCTGCTGCAACAGTGTTATTATTTAAATCGCAGGAACTCGTCTCGAAAACGTGCGTGAGTTAATATTTACGTAATGTCTTATTATAATATGATAATTTAATACGAGCTTCTGGTAGTCAATATGATATAAACATTTCGTACACTTTATGAATACTTTATTATAATATTATCCGTTGCTGCACGCGTACGCGTTGCAACAAAACGCATTATTTAGTAAAATATACAGCGACACATAATAATATAATACATAAAATAATATATATACATACATAAGCTATTTTGGTTTTATTCGAGTAAAACGTTGACAAAAGTCTTGAAAATATATTTATTAAGGTTCTAGCCCATCATAAATACACGAATAAAAGACAAATATGTCTGAAAAAATGATGGGACTTTTGCTGTTTCAGAATTTAATTCTGTAAAAGTCACACACACCAACATTAATTTACTCCGCACACACTCTCAACTCAAATATTATCGGGATGGGTCTATACAAAACTCTTTAGGAAATGACCGACTAGAACCACCTTAATGATATTATGATGTACTGCAGTTGGCTGTTACACATTCGACAACACAATAGCAGCAACAGCAAATATATGATGTATATTATAGTTATATCTAGGGAACGGATTTTATTGTAAATACATATTTTTATTGGAATGAGATATTTTTAATTTGATAAAAAGTGTGCACGATTCAGATCATTCTTATTAAAATAAGCTCAATTTAACTTTACATATTTTTACATATTTTGGTATAAATACATATTTTTACATATTTGGTAAATAAGTAGATATTTTAGTACTTATTTTAGTGATTTTCAATTTTTAACGACTTTAAACATTATCTGTTTCGTCTAAATTAACAAGATTAGTAATTTTTGATGACTACCAAATATTATCGTTATCTAAATGAAAAAACTCAAGGGTACATGGGAGAAATAGTCAAAAATAAATTTTCCAATATCATTAAAAAAAATTCTGGATTTCAAACTATTAAAATCATCAGAGATATTTTAATTGGTAAAAATCAACAAGGATCTCTGGACATTGAATTCACTCCTTCTGATATAATGAACATGAATTACGCCCTTATCACATTTGTTGACGTAGAATGGTCTTTTAGTCAATACAAGAGTATTCTCTAACCAAACCATCGCAATTTTTCATTTGCAAACCATCAAGAATATGTTGTTTCTCATTGCTTTGTTCCGGATTAATAGTTTTATATACCTACATCGTTTGTAATACTTTTATTTATAAAATATTTTTTTTGTAATTTTCAGTACCTACTAAAACATTTTTTCGATATACATATTTTTAATTCTTTTTTATATATTTTAATAAAATTAATTACATATTTATGTACATATTTTGATTTTTTTATTACAATAAAGTCCGTTCCCATATCTAATAATTATCGTTTGAGTTACATATCATTATGATTATGTAGTATAGGGTGTGTTCCTACAATACAGTTTCAGATACATTTATTATATATGACATCGTAGTATATCGGCCGAGTCCAACCCTTGTATTATTATTGTTTCCACATGAGGGTAGGTCAAAGTAGTTTTGTCTCATTGGTGCTTATAATAATACTATCCATAAGCCATGTATACCTTTTTTGGTCGTCGTGCACTGTCTTTTGCTGTCCGTCGACCAGGCGCAAGAACTGGTGGAATCATCGTATATCAGACCGGGAGGGCACGGCATTTCGTTGGCGACGCCATCGACGCAGTTGACGAACTTGTCGCAAACGCCCTCATCCCAATGCCTGTAGTAGCCGTTGGCCCGAGGACAGCCTTTGGACGTTTTCGGTTCCTCTGCGTAACAGAAAGAGTGAGAAAGAATATGAATACGTGTTTTATACGCGAATAGTGTTCTACAATATTATTTGGTGATGAGTGTCAAATGAATCATCTCAATAGCATGTATAGCTGTCGGCATCGTGCAAAGTCACGTAATAGGTAAGGTAATCAGTGGTGTATTTACAGTGAGAGGGGGTTGAATAGAGTATTAGTCGATAGATCCATCCTTGAGATACTATTTTCTTTAAGTATTTTAATAACAATATTTCTTTTGTATTTTTGTCGTTAATGAATGTTTAATAAATAATTAAAGTTTTTAAAATTATGACAGAAGGCAATAATGTTTTTATCCTCAACTTGTTCATCATGATTGAACGACGTTATACGTATAATAGAGAAAATTTAAAATTTTGTTACTATACAGTATAGACTATAAGTGAAAAAATCCTAAATATGCCATTGAAGACATAATATACGTTTTATAGAGGTTATATTATGATTTACGACGAGGAGATAGTGATTTTTTCATTCAAGACGACTGCGTACTGTACTTGGATGTAGGGTATTATACTAACGTTGAGCGGTCCTCGTGCCACAGTCTACGTTTATAGAGGTATCGCACTTCTCGTGGCTGGGGCTGGAGTCGTCGAACAGCAGACCGTCCGGGCACAGTTTTTCCGTCAGTTCGCCGTCCGCAGTGCAGTGATAGTACAGGTCACATTGTATCTGGTCCGGATAGAAACCCGGTTTTTGTGGGCATTGGAAATCGCTGTTCTGTCCGAGCGTCAAGCCTATAATCATTAATCGGCAATCAAGGGGGGGGGTCAAATGATTAGAAGAAAAAACAACAAAAAAACAGTCCCCTGAAAAAACCCCTATATGCGTGACCAAACAATGGCTGTGTACCGGCAAAACATGCATATAACGCACACATTATGTGCTGGTCGAAAGCGTTGTGTAAACATATACATACATAGGTTTAGCAATAATAATAATATTAATTGAAGTACATACAATATATACTCGACAGACGCGTAACGCAATAGCAACATATTGTGATGATTATTGCGCGGTACACCGTTTAACGACATGCGTAATAAATATTATATATGGATAGGTATTATTATATTATACGATTATTTATAATAATATTATGTACTCACCCGCGAACAACACGAGTGCGGTAGCAGCTGCTGTGATCGGAGCGTGTAGAAACATATCGTTGGTAAAAGGCGAGCGGATTACGAATGGACAAGTCTTCCGTATGTATATCCGACCGCGATGTCAGAAAACGAAAAACTAGTTGGAGCCCCCGCGTACGACTTGTCGCGACCTCTGTGCGTATGGCGTGCTGACAAAAGGTTTTTGAACTCCTTCTGCACACTATTCATCTACATGTGATATTTTTCAATAGCCGCAGCCGCGGCCCGTGTGAATATTAAATACTTAATTTTTTTTTCTCAGATGCACAATGGAAATACGTGACGAAACGGATAGACGTAGCAGCACCACTATAATACACTTGCACTCCCGTGTAATATATAGGTAATAATGATATTATACGTGTGTGCTTTTATATTGTACGGCAGCGTGTAGGTTCGGCGGTCAACGATTTTGTCGACCAGTGTTTTATGCATTCAACAACATGAACGTGTAGTGCACCCATAAAATGTATAATATTATATTCATTACATAAACGCAAGTTGTTTTAATAACGCGTAATAGTTACTTGTCGTACGCTGCTGCGGTATAATACATAATCTTATTATATTGTGTATTATTGTTATTATTACATTGCTCTGTGCGTAGATATGGCCATGCGTAATATGTACGCGATTTCCTGATAATTTAATACATTATAATAATGTGTTACATTACCTATACCTATTATACGCTGCAGGTGTACGGGCGTCGTCGTCGTCATCGTCGAAAATAATGACCTTTAAATATTTGTAAATAATATATTACGAGTATACATACGAAGCGTCCACGTAGTCTGATACTACCCGTCGGCAAATTATAACATTAAAACGCTTTTGACGTCGTACAATATCAAAACTATTGAGGAATTCGAGTGGATGAAAACCGTCACGGTTAACGATTTATTTGTATTTAGTATTTACGTCTTAACCGATATCACCCTGAATTTTAATTGCCGCATAAATGTCTAGTGTCTGAGAATTTCAGGTATCGAAACGGCATCGATGACTGACAATGTCATCGTTACAAACTCGTTAAAAACTTGTCAGACTGGACACACACACACACAAATTTATATATATTATGCATTTATTATTTTCAGAAATAGTACTTAGGGGAAAGCATATACTTACATAACAAAAGCGCACACCCGTTATATATATTTATCATATTTTCCTCCTTATATTTAATTTTTGTGTACGATTAATGGAAAATTGTACGAATTAAAACAAGTTTTCACATTGTATTCAAATAAAAACACCTTTATGCATAGTTGCGTCAGAAAACCAGTGCAACACTTGAATCAGGTGAAAGCTGTATAGAAACTACCTTGAAGGCGTTAAATTTAAGTATTAATTGTATAACTAATAATTATGTCATGTTAAAGCTATATCGAAATAAAGATAAATTATTAAAACGAATTGTTTAAAAGACTCGCATTATTAAAATTATCAAATTATAGTTCTCTGCGTACGTTTACTTTATTGACAACACTTTATTGATTTATTGGTTTCATTAATCGTGTTTATACGTTTAAAATATTTTACTTTCTGAAAGTTTAAAGATGCAATTTTCACTTTTTAAACAGAGGTTAATTAATAATTTCATTATACAAATTGTCAAATTATTACCAAGCGAAATTCATATATTTTAAAATGTAATATTATTGGTTATTGCAATACCATATATAAAAATAATATATTATACTATTTTATATAGTTTGAAATTTAAGATCAGACGGCTAAAGTATCGTACGTTTTCATTTTCTTCTTATTGATCTTTATACCTGACTCTATCAATTTATTTAGCTATCATATTATCGTACGAAGAATTGTTGTAAATTATCAAACAATTGTATACGATATATTTAATAGCTATGAAAATGAATAATACAATACTATTTAGCAATAGCAACGTATAAAATATACATTGTGTTTTTAACTTAATTTCATAAAATCGGCTAAGTACTTCAGTAACAAGTCAAGGCTACTGAATAATGAACACATACTAAGACCAATAGATAACCTTAAGATTTTCCATGAGATAGAGATTTTACTAGAATAGAAAGAATCAAAGCAACAAAAGTAATTATAATAAATTTACTTTTATTTTGTATTACATAATAATATTTTTATGTATTGTATACAAATTTATAACAATAATAATTTTTGACTTAGTATAAAACTATATATAGTAACTTATATATTGAGGCGTATGCAAAAAATAAAAATAAAATAAAATAAAATGAAAATGAATTACGATTCAAAGAATATAATACAACTATTGTTTTTTGTTCTTGTTCGGCTGTTGTGCTTGTGTATCATCTTTGAACCAGTTTTCGCTGAAAAAAACAGTGCACAAAAATGAATTTATTGACCGCAATCAAACGAAATGCAAAAACTAAAACACAACGTACATTTATAATCACGTTGTTTGGAAGGTACCTATATTATACTATCTTATGTTTTGCATACTTACCATCCGGGAACATTTTCGGGCTGATCGCACTTTTGTGACTCCTCGTTGAAAACCTCGCCGGTCGAACATCCTTGTTCCCTGGGTGTGATGCCGTTCAAACACACGTAGAACTTCTGGCAGTCGTCAGGATGAGCGAACACGGGGTGCGCTACATTCTGGCCCCGGCTGTTGTGGGTCTTCTCTTTGGGGCACATGAAGCCGTCTTTCAGTTTCACTGCAAAAACGAGCGCGAAATATTACTACAACCCTTGGGCCGCCGATGCACCACCATCACAAGCGTTTTTCCCGTTCGCCTTTTCGTCCGTAATATCGTTACTTACTTTCATCCGGTTCGCCGCATCCGGTTCGTCCGGCCGTGTCTGGCCACGCGCACGTGCCCGCGTACTCGTCAAAGTGCAGCCCATTGGGGCACACGATTTCCGTGCCCTCGCCTTCGATGCAATTGTAGAATATGTTGCAGATCTTCTCGTCCGGATGCGCAAAGTAACCGTTACGTCTCGGACACAGATAGTTGGGTTGCGGATTTTCTGCAACGGGTGGACATTTTATTTTTATTTTTTAAATCGTACAAAACGAAAAGTATGGAGGAGGGGGGAGGGGGTTGAGAAATGTGCAAACGCGCGGATTTATATAAACCGAGCTAACATTACTCTGATCTGATCGGTATAGACTTACGGAGTTCGGTACGTTCGCCGCAGTCCACGCTGAACGGCTGATCGCATTTGTTCACTTTTCTGTTCAACGGATCGAAAACTAATCCGTCCGGACACAGTTTTGGCGTCGCAACGCCGTCTTTGCACTCGTAGAATTTGTCGCATTGCACCGGATCCTCGTACTGGCCGTTTTTCTTAGGACACTGGTACTGACCATCTAAACGGTACGATAAAATCGATATCAAACATCAATAACAACAATAATAACAACATTAGTAGTAGTAGTAACGTGTAAAAAGAATCTTTGCCGAATAGATTTTTTTATTTTTATGTGGTAGCGTGGCGTAAATAAAACGCCTTAACGTAACGTGGACGGGCGGAAGATAGTGAAAGTGAATTCCTCGGGACGAACGCGCGCGTGCTATCGTGCGCGTATTTCTTTGTAACGATACCGCAGTGAGTGTTAAAATATTTTTATAACTTATAAAAACGAAAAAAGAAAAATGCAATAAACTGTATTCGGAAGGTTTATGCGTTTGTGCTGGAATCGAAATTACAAAATGTATAATAATAATAATATATATACGTCATCCAACAATCGAATATCACCGAAATGTGGTAACACACCGAAGAAATACTATCCGGAAGACGGATATTTATTCGGTCTTTCCTTCTTTTTTTTTTTTTATAAATAAAATCTTATACGCTACGACGTTAAAATTAATAACAAAAGTTCGTAATAAATTAATAAAATATGTTTAAAATCTTACTTGTTAAATGGGATAGTCCAATAACGATCGTGCACAATACTATTGAGAGGTTCATAATTGAAAACTTAATGCGTGATGATATGTGCAAGCGACTGCGGCCTCGGCGGAAGAACAGGAAACCATTCTATAGTTTCTCCCACTTATTCGGCAGTCGCATTGACATGGAAATCTGAAGTGAAAAAAAAAATTGTCCGATGAATCGATTTTGTATCGAGGTTTTTCAACATTACGGCCAATAAACTCGCAGGCACTGTATTAAATTTCTATACCGCGATATCGTATACAATAAACGTCATCATAATAATATCATACACATATTATATTAGTATATATATGCGTATAATGTGTTTAATGTACAACCACGAAATGTTATATGTAAAAATGAATACAGTCGTAACTTGTAACCATATTCTTAGTATACCTATACCTATATATAAACGAATTACTATAAATGCACTAAGTGCAGTCGTATTCGGGTTATAGACATTCAGTGACCCACTAGTTTGTCGTCATCACGCGTTTTACCGAAGTGCAAAAAAAATTCTACTCTTTTGTTTCTGCTCGAAAAATATATACAATATACTCGTATATACTACATTATAAACTTTATTATGAAATAGAAAAACTGGAATAAGAATATAGGACGCAAGCCTTTTTTGGAATTTTTTTTTTTTTGATATTGCACACGGTCGATTAGTATAAAGATAATATATTCTGTTAAATAATGATGTTAATGTATTGCATTTAAGAGAAATATTTATAACTATTATAATTTATTGATTTTTTATACATATATGAAAAAATCAAAAAACTATAATTACCCAACGGTTAAAATTTGTGAATGCATCTAATGAATTAAAAATTGCAAGGACTATTTAAAGGCTACAGTTTCCAAGGATAAAACGCTTAGATGTATCATTCAAGTATAACATCCGTCTTCAAGTTAAGAACGGATAGATTATAAAATGTTTTGTACTCTACATATGTTTAACCATAGTCACATTTACCACTACTGATTATTAACTATGTTTTATTCCGAATCTGTAATTAAAAAAAATACAGATTTTATTTTTACAGTAATGAAAAAAATAACCATGTAAATTCATAAGTGTTTATGATTTAAACAAAATTTTAACAAAATCATTATTTCCTATTATATAGTGGTCTATAGCCCTATGTAGATTCTATATACGTTTATACAATTCGAGATGTTCATGCTGACTGTAATATGCATTAAATATAGTGTATAGGTACTTATGTAAAACATAATAGTAGAAAATATTATAAAACAGCATTAATTTTAATTATTGAAATATATTTATCGAATAGCATTTTACGGTTAACAAGACGATCTACTACCATGCTTACTGTCAAAATTAAATTGAATGTACAACTTGGTTAATTTATTGAGATAGTAACAAAACTTTCATAAAAAAAAAATCAAAAAACGGAGATGATTTGTCACTTTAGAATATTATACTCGTATTATATTTAAATTGTAATATTATGTCAATATTTGCTGTTTAAACGTTCATAAAAAAAATTTTTCCTATGTATTTCAATAATTTTTAAACGACAGTAAGAACAACTTCTGTGGAATCTTCTATTAAACTTCCAAGTATTTAGTCCAAACCAAATTTTTTTTTTATCAACAACTAAACTAGTACAAATAAATTAAAATATTTCATTTTTGGTTTCAAGTTCATTTCAAGTATACAGTGATCTTCAAGGATTTGCTAACTGCAGTATTTTCAATGGTAGTAACATAAATATCTACGTTCTGTTTTCTTTTTACCTTTCATCGGGCTTCGAGTAATAATTTCAATTTCTTCAAGTATTAAAAACAGTATTTGATAATAATATATTTTAAACAAAGGAGATGTAAAATATTAGTAAATTATAGTGGAACATTCCGCATCAAAATTTTATCATTGCTCACTTATATTTCAAGTGATGCACAACTGTGACTGGCAACTCAGTTTAGGTTTCGTCATTTTTCATTTATCATAATCGTACAATATTCTACGTCATTGTATAAATGAAATTGTACGAATCAAGAACATACTAAACTTTTTTACTAAGTATATAACATTGACATCAAATGTCTGTGCATATGTAGACAGTAGACTGATATAGTGATTACTCTATTGAAGTAAGATTTCTATGAGGATATGCTCGAAGAGATTTGACTATAACAGAGTCAAATGATCTGAGTGAATGTTACAAATAATAAAATTGACAGTTCTAATAACGGATACATGCGATTGAGCTCATATGAACCGTCTAATTGGTTATACTCCATAATTTTATTACCTTCAAGATTATTTTCATTTGTTAGTTATATTCAATTTTAGCCTCTTAATCTTAAATCGATATACTTTGTGAAGACATAGGAACTTAGCACGCACATGAGGATAATTTTTCCCAGTTGTTTTAATATGGATCATAAATTACATTTTAGTCCGCCGAATTTATTACAAATCATATTTTTGTGTGACATATATTAACCTTTTTTTCTTTTATTAAATGAAATAAGATTCAATATAATATATGTATAATGTAATAAAACTGGTTCTTGTCGTTCTAGGCATATCAAAATTTACAAAGTAACATAAACCTTTATTGTTACAATATTAATTATTTTTAATTACATTTCTCAATCGATGTATATATATATATTGTATTCATAAACGAATTGATTGTACAACTTAAACATTGAATACTTGAATACACAGATATTATTTGTAAAAAAATTAAAATAAAATCTTCACAGAATATTTGTGTATGTATAATTATTTTAAATACATCAAACATGCATACTTATTAGACTTAAAATAAAAACAACAATAATTATTTTTAATGAAAATATATCATTTATTTTTAATTATGACCTAATATTCGAATGAGATCAGTTTTCCTGATACAATTATTGGAAATATCGAATTACATTTTTAAAATCAGTTTATTTTATTCCTCGTCTCGGGTGAACGTTCGTTTTGTGGTTGTAGGCCTCGATGGTTTTCGTCTATTTGCTGCCGCCTCTTTGTCTTTGGCTGAATCTTTTGGTTTTGGATTCTCAAGATTGTAGAGTTCTTCATCAGTTAATACACCTTTATACCAGTCAGCACTGAAAAAAGTAAACAAATGTAATCGGACATTATTATAAATTATAATAGAAAAGATACATTTGCAATGCAATGAATGCCATTTTTTTATATTTATATATTTATATACGGTGCATTTGTTTACGAGCGAATCCGTCTGTTAGCGGTAATGAGTTAATAATGTTCTGCAATGACAAACGAAGACGAGATCGTTTTTCGAGACTTATATTCTATTAATAATGTAGAATTCTTTTTTTCTTACCACTCGGGAACATTTCTCGGCCAATCGCATCTTCCTGACGCTTCGTTGAACACCTGTCCCATTTTGCAGCCATTTCTCCTTGGCGTGTCACCGTTGACACATACATAAAAAAACTGACAGTCTTCAGGGTTTGCGTATCTGGGATGTTGTAATGCAATTTCCATAGTCACGTTGGGACATTGGAAATTGAATACGTCTAAATTATCGAAACAACTATTTATTTTTTTACGTAATACACACATAGATGTTTTAATAATATCTATATTTTTTTTATAATCGTTTAGCAGCAAACGAGAGGCGCATCAAGGTTTTAATTGATTTTGAGCATATTTTTGTATTTTTGTACTTTTTTTTCAATTAACGATTTACTTAAAAGAAAACCGTTTTATAGGGTCGAATATATAAATAACTATGAAAAAGCCGAGCTGCAAAAATAAAATAAATCGCTGGCGGTGGGAGTTTAGCGCGTTTACCGCGTATTTTGATATCGGTCCAAAATCTCGTGCTCAATTTGGCAGTCTAACAAACATTAACATATCCCGCGTCTGTACGCGTAGATCGTGCGGTTTTTTTATGGTTTATTATAGCGTACCAATGACCGGAAATTATATTAAATTGAAGTAGAGAGAGTAGTACATTTCTGACAAATTTGTTGTGAAAACAAATTAAATGACCGGAATGAAATTTTTAAGTCCATGTGAGAAAAGGTAATTGTTCGTACTACTATTTAGTTCAATTTACCTTGTGATGAGCATCCTTTTTTCTTGGCTTCGTCTGGCCACGTGCAAATGCCAGTCTTCTCGTTGTATACTAAACCAGCCGGACACGTGATCGCGTTAAATTTACCATCCACGCAGTAATAAAACTTGTCACAAATTTTTGGATTTTCATGAGCGAAATAACCATTTTGTCTCCGGCAATGTTCCGAAGGTTTAGGTTCCTCTGAAGTAAAAAAAAATGATTCAAAATTAATGAAATACATAAAACAGATTTCTTCTGACCGACTATATTATCTTATATTACAATTATGGTGTTTCCAAGTTTACTTTTGTCGTCGAACTTTATAATTTATATTCAAGTTTATGTGAGATGCGCAATATCAATTATTTCAGATGAAAAAGTTTTTAGATAGTTCTGCAGTCAGTACGCTCGGTTTAGCCCCGTATACCGTCGAGAATATTGATAGAATATTTATGGAACTTAACAAATGTTATATCCTAACAGCTACCACTTTGTTTGGAACTCGCAAAGTTACAAATTAATTTATGAGTAAACATAAAATCGATTTATTATCAAGTATAAAAACTGTTATGGTTTTATATTTTATATCATTTCGCAAATGTTTATTAATTCATTGAACAATATTTGGTATTTTATAATATTATAGTATGCCAAAAGTCGTTCATTTCTATTAATGAAATATTTGAATTTTTTTTCTTTTTAAACAGCGGTATTCAATTTGTAAAACAGCTGTAGACACATTAAATAGTGCTGTACAGAGAATAACACAATATAATTGTTGTGAAAAGTTGTAAAAAAAATGCCATTACAGTTTGTGGGCAATTTGTTGGAACGCTATAACAGCAAGTATAATATCCTGCTAGACAAATGAAATATTGTGTTGAACATGGTAAATTGTTTAATTAAACGTTGCACTGCTAATCGCATAAATAAAGGCGGCGCCAATAATATGTACACCCATATGAGTAATATTTATAATAGGTAATGGCGATAAAAATATAATTACAATGAAAAATCGGTGTTAATGTAGTATGTACTAGAGACGTGTGTTTATGGAAATTTCATCCTTGGAATTACTCGTCGAAAGTTGTATACCGGGTGAATAAAAATGTTGTCCGTCGTGTTAAACAACAATAATATGCAATAATATATTGATTTCACGGAATATTACGGACAGCACACGCGGATAGCAATAACGTGTAATATTATAATGTCTCTTGTTTGGTTCCACGTACACACTATATATATCATAAAATAATATTACTTTAAACTTGTACAAGTAATAGTATTTATGTTATAAGGATATACCACTTAGAAATCGCATTATATTATATATTTGCACATTATTATTATTATTATTATTAATATTGTTATTGTATAATAATTGATGCGCGACGAAGCAGCAACTGCACAGATTTCGTAATAATAATCTTTAGTACGATGTATAATCATATACTATTGTCTATCATATACAGTATCCAAACGATTCGTAATAAGCAACGTAATAATAATAATAACGATAATATCGTATGTATATCGTGGTAATAATATACAATCATAATAACCCTACAATATGGTCTCGTTTTCGATAATTAGTTACACACACACACACACATACTAATTATTTTGCATGTGCATACGTTATGAAACTTGAAATGGACACGCCATAGTCCGTGTACCCGTTTGCAAAACGCGCGGACATCCTGGCCGAGAACGCGCGGTAATTGCCGGCGGTTTTCGCGTTTGTACGCGCGAGTGCGGGGCGCGATTACGAGACGAAACTAAAAAATCCTCGAGCCAAGCCTCGAGTTTTCCGGACAGGTCCGAAGATGATTATTTCTATTATTATTTTGACGGTTTTCAACTCGATCGTACTACGCATCATAGTCGTTGCAGCTTTCCGACTTCGCTCGCCACCGCCGTGGAACCCCGCAGGGTCGAACGTCGCGCGCACAAATCCCTTTTTCTCTCCCGCCATTCCGCCGTTTCATGCCCCCATAGCAGCGCGTACGCTTCGGCGAGTCAAGTTAGGTCAAGTTAATGGGATTTTCGTGCGGAACGGCACGGGGGTGTGAGCTCACGCACCTATTCCCGTACCACCGCGTGGGATAAAATCTCTCTATAACGCGATCGAAAACGGTAAAATGAAAACCGCACCGTGCGTCGTATACCGTGGTCGCGGTTAACCGTGATATACGTGTATACCTGTATTTTACGGTACGCGTAAGGCACATGCATAATATTATGTAGAAGAAAGTTTTGTGCGGCAAACAAACGCCGTTTGGAAACGCGCACTCGACGGCCGACGTCGTCCGAAAACGTTTGTAAACTTTCTAGACGCACCTGGTACGCGGGCCGTCGCTCGTGTATATTTATCGTTACGTAATATTCGCGCGACGAAATTGAAAACGGCGTTACGCGGACCGTCTCTTTCTCTCGGTGCAGACGCGCACGCACGCACGCTTTAATGCGCTATAATTATACGCAGAGTCTCGGCCGGCTCGAAAAGGTACGCTTAAAATAAGACGGCGGTCGCGCGCGTTGTTCGCGTCACACGTTGCCGGCTCGGCGGCGCTTTTCTTTCAATAATTTATTATTATTTTTATTATTATTTATTCTACGCGGCTTTCTTTTTGGCACTACGTCCGAACGGTTTGCATCGCATATAATAATAATAATAATAATAATAATAATAATAATAATAATAATATACATTTGTGCGAGCGTATATACAATGGGCAATAATATGTGAGAAACAGCTACATTACAATGGTGATGACGTAGCGCACGATCGATAGGGGGACGCTCGCCGCCGACGTGAAATCCCTGCGATGCACGATTGCTCTCGCTTTCAGTCTTCAGTCCCGAACTATAAACGACATCACCGTTCACCACGTATACCACTCACTTACTATTAAAATACATCATATGTAATTCACATCGATGTACATGATGTAACGGGTATCATTATATACGTGTTCCAACAGTAAGTACAGCGGCAACCATCTAAATACTTAACGAATCGTCCGAGGGACCTGTCCGGTGAATTAGAGCCCGTTTAAAACGATTCGATACACCCTAGGTTCCTTAGGGGTCCGCGGTAAGTATCAAGCATCATGAACTTGGACACGATATTATGAACGAAAAAGGAACGTTTCATATTAGTCCCACGAGGGTCAAAAATCATTGCTGATTTGAGTAACTGGTTAACATTCATATGAATATACAATAAAAAGTCCCCTGTATAATTTGGGTCTTAGCGAATTGGGAACCATTGCGATTTTCACAACGTCTGTTGGACACAATTGAACATGTCGTTTTGCAATAACGGTTTTTAGCGTACCTATATAATATATTTTCTGTTGCTGCTGCTGCTGCTGCTGTTGTCGCAGGAGATGCTTAAATCGATTGAAAAACGTGTTATGATAAATTATTATACTATACTCACGCAAGGCAGATCGCTGCGAACAGTCAATGTTCAGCGGCAGGTCACACTTCTCGTGCGCCGAACTGAAATCGTTGAACACCATACCGTCCGGACACAGTTTCTCGGTGATCTTGTTGTCCGAACATGCGTAATATTTGTCACATTGGGTCGCGTCCGCGAAGAAACCGTCCGGTTCCGGGCATTCACTTTCCAGTTGCCCACCCGTGGCTTCACCGTCGTCCTCGATGATCGGCCGCCGGGGTGCAATGGTCGTGGTGGCCGGCCGTTTCCTGTTGGATTGGGCACTCAAAAGAGCGACTGCCGAAACGATGTTTGTTCATTATGCGTTCGTCAAATGCGAGAGCGGCGCGCGCGCGCGTGTGTGTGCGTGTATGTGAGTAGTCATATAGTGTTACGGAAAAGCTTTTAAGCGTTTGTTTTGTGAGCAAACGTGTACGACTTTTTGAGTATCTGTTACCGTATAATTCTACCGCAAACATATATATACGTACTTTATATAATAATATTCGTATAACCTGTGTATATATATATATATTATACATATACGTTATATTTCCACGTGGGAAAAACGTAATAGTATATGAAACCTCAAATTCGAGTCGCTGCTCCATTGCAGAAAATAACGCGTATTATTGTGCGTTGGTGTGGGCACAGAGAACAAAAGGGACGGAAATATATTATATTATATAGAAAACGCGTGCGTTGAATGGTTGCTGGCGACTGATTTTCGTTAACAAAAAAGGAAAACAATTTTTCTCTTCCCTTCTCCCCCCCCCATCCCATCCAACTCTTACGTTAATTATAAACAGTGTCGTCGTCGTGCAAACACTGCCAGTGCACGTACACTATATACTATATACATTACACGATACACTGCAGTCGCCACGCCATCGAACTAAAACCGAATACTACACGCCCACCTGCTTTATATTACTTTTCCATTATGTGTAGCATCTCACCTGATAGAATGTATGTTGCAGTGTTGTGCGTGCGTACGCGGTTCGAAAACCGTCCAGGTAATCACGATTTCGTAACCATCGTTTTGCTCAATCAGCCTAAGAGTCACCGAATATCGGTATTTTTTTTAAATTTTTTCGTTTTTTTTTTTTTTTTACCAGCGTTCTCCAGTATATGTTGTGTGTATGCGCGCGATTAAAATATATTTATACACGTATATATTATAATAATATACTAAATACACGCTAATATATACACGAATATGGTGCTTCGGGTATAAGAGGTATTTTTAATCGCCACGTTATCCGGCAGTATACAGACCACTAAGAATTCACACAGTGTTCTCCTAAATTCCATTGCAACTACGTTACTTGGATATGGTCCAAAGCAACATAGTACACTATACACTGTTCACGGTAGAAAAAGAAAAAAAAAGTTTAATGGCCTCGAGACGGTGGGCACTGCGTGGCGTCGATATTATTATTTTTGCGCCGATTATAATATTATTATTATTATATCATTGAAAACATATACTCGTATAATACCCATGTATGTGTAACGTGTATACGTACGCTATCGCACACGCAGACGTCGCACCGTTACAATAACGAACGGAATGCGATGTGTATTTCAACACCACACCCTGTATTATTGTATGGTGCGGATAACCGAGAGAGGAAAAATGTATAAATCGCTCAACACGACGATGACGACGACGACGATGAACCCCCAAGAGTACCTACTAATTGTTCGATATTTTTTGTGGTATGCGCAAATATGTTTTTTTATACATATGAATGATATAATAATAATAAAAAAATTGAAACAAAGTTGATTTTTTTCTAATGTTTCTTATATCGACTATCTAGGGGGGTATATCAAGGTCAGGTAATATATATAAATCATTACTGGGTACCAGTCACGAATTCGCGTGTCTGTTGGGTTTGAGTGAATGTTGTTTATACATACGTATATTATATACATATGTTTATGTAGCAAAGTTACGGTTATTGGAAGGAATAGGGAAAACTTTTTGCCCATTTTGCGTGTTCCTGGGAAACGATTTTTGATTATTATCATTTTTCTTTTTAATTAAGATTTATTAAACATATAACAATATATAGCAGTTAAAGACAAACGCATATGTGTAATGCTCTAGCTGTTGGCCGATCGAACGGTTATTCTGGGACAAGAACAGTGTTATGAACTATACACACGCCCACTCTAATGTATACTTTATTAGCAAGTCACGTTTTCACACAACAATAAACCTGAATTTACAAGTTTTCTAAGAAAATATCGAAATTGTAGGATCATGTTGCAAATAATAATAATAATAATAATAACAATAATAATCGCATATTCTATCGGATAAACGAGTATTGTACACGTCGTATTTAAATATAAATAAAATAATACACCGTTTTAAGTTCTATATAATGGAAAATAATAATAATGTATAAGTTGAATAATATAATGGTCACCATAACACACAGATGCAATATTAGTATATTTTTTACAAGACACATTATACATCGAACGCAAGCGGGTATAATAATTATTTAAGTGAAAAACGTAATAATATTAATAATAATAATAATAATAATCGATAAATGCTGTTTCAAAACGACGACGTGGCTGTAATAATAATATTATTATGTGCACATATACTTACATATATTATAATATGTATAGTGTATACGAAAACAAAACAAGTAAAACGGAGTTAATTTAAAATAATATAATATAATATGTACGTGCCGAGAAGAAATTTTATATAAATTGCACTACTTTCTTTTCGTTGTATTATATTATATTATTATAATATTATTATAATATTATTATTGTTTTCCCCTTTACCGATTATGATTACAGAGCGTATTATTATTATTATTATTATTATAAATAAGTAATATATATATATTGTATATGTTTAGATAAATTTAACAAGCGGATATACGTATGACTTAATTGATTCATTATGCTACTTACTGTGGCAAAAAATAATGGCGACGAGTCTTACGTCCATGTTGTACGTGCGGTTTGTAGACCTTTCAGTGGCGAATGATAGTGAGCGATGCAGGTACGAATGAACACACACAAATACACACACACGAAATAAAATAATAATAATAGTAGTAGTAATAATAATAATAATAATAATAAAATAACCAGCGTTATGTATTCACCTTCGTTCCGAGAAAACCACTTCTCAGTTCTCTCCCGCGTAGTATAACCACCGCACCGACCATTAATGACGGCTTTAGGCGATACAAACGTGATTTTATACATTCGATAGATGCTAATATAATTTTATTCATAATGCTGTACATTGCAGTATACATAATATACGTTGGCGCTATTTTTGTTAAGTGGCACCGCCAATATTGCTTTCGATAATAATAATAACATAACGTTTTGATAATATAATTATAATATGTACTGTGTTATAGCGCTCCATAGGATTTTCTTGAACATTTTTTTATTATGTTCCTCTCTCTTACTCTATTGTTATGGTTTTTGTTTTCCAATCAATTACACGGGAGTTGTAAATAACGGAAGTGTGGAAGAGACGTATTTCAAAAAATTGAAATCGATGATAAGAGAAAGAGAATATAATACAATTATGCACAGGATAAAGTGACGGTGAGAAAGTAGATTATGTGGTAAAATAAAAGTCAAATTTAAATGTCTTTGTATACAGGACTTTTATTCGGAACATACATTACCATTAAATCTCTGAAATATGATTTTTTTTTGCGTGTTTTTCCTTGCACATAGCTTAACAGCCGAACAATATAACATTACATAGTAACTAAATACCCGAAGTTTTACAATGGTTTTTTTGGTTTAAAAAAAATTGCTATGTATGGTTAAATTTAAATTATTTAGCTTCACAATATTTAACGGATATTAAAAGCTTACAATATTACAATTTTAAACCATCTATTTAATAACATTTTCGTCCTACGTCTGAACTAAAAAAAAATAGCCTTAAAAATATTATTATTTTTTTTACATACTAAACATAATGTTTTTTTTTTTTTTAGTGGTAATCTAGTTCAAATGACAATTATATGATTTTATTTATTCTTAAAGATAAAATACGGTTGCCTTTGTGAAATCAACTAGGAAAAGCATTTTTTTCTACAATAAGATAAAAACGAATAGCATATATATCGTAGCCGTATATAGTCATATAGAATTAAAAACAAAAACAAAAAATGTTATATAAATACATCCAGCAGAGAAACAAATAAACGAAATAAATAAGGCACAAATTACAGAAAAATGTAAAAAAAAAAAACAATTGTCTAACTTATAATACCCAATACAATAATAATAAACTACCCTATGTAATAACTATCGAAATTATACAGTTTGTTGAAAACGCCGAACAAATAATATGTATATAGACTATTTAGGACGACAATTTATTTTTAAAGGTATGTAGAGAATGAGATTTTGGTTTTGTAATTTGTCTTCCAATCCTTGCCCTAGTTAATTATACGCATAACACTTATACTTTATTGATAATATTTTTTTTTAACTCATAACAAAACTAAAAATGCAATAACTATTTAATTTTTTTTTTAATTTTTTTTAATTTTTTACTCCAAACAAAATACTATACATTGAATTTTCTACAGGCAATTTGTTTAAAATGTATACACATATAATGGCTCAGCCTCTAAGCATAATTGCACGTAAACCAGCCCGGATTACAAATATGTAGAGACCCGGAAGATCAAAAGTTGTTTTATTTAAGATGATATTCAGTTAAGACTTTTGATCAGCCTTGTACTATATATTATTATTATTATAATATATAACATAACATTTATGAATAACTAATCCAATACTAGGCATTGTTCAACGATTTTTTTTTTTTACTTACATAATATTTAATAGTCTAGGCCTATGGTAAATGAACACTCATTTTTATTTATAATTATTATTACACATTGGTTTCATTTGAAGTTTTGGGTGACATTTTTATTTTAGCATTTAATTTTACCGATCTTTAATCTAATTTTTCAAAAAATTCGCATTTATAAATAACTAATAAAACTATCAATAACAATAACAGCTATACATTTTTAAAATTTTTAATAATGAGGTTTTTACGCATTCATTATACGCAAATATTTTTGAATTAATTGATTTTTTTTATACAGGGACATTGACGCAATGAGTGATTATTATTTAATTTTATTGTAAATATTTTAAACGTTTCAATAGTAAGTGTGTCGTTCGACCCATCCTCCTGGATGAGTCCTGAGCCAAAAACGCCGACACTCGTCATAAACAAATATGACTACGGCGAAAGGTAAAGCAGGTAGCCACCATTCGGCTTTTACGGGATAGGTCTTGAGCACCTCGGTCATACCTGGGCAGTAGGAAACAAAACAGGCAGCTAATGTTTCAAACACTATTCCGAAATTCAAAACCCAATTGTCCATGCCTTGATGTAAAATGGAATTATAACGAGTTTTACAAATAATTAAATCGGCCCATTGAACTACAACAATAGCTATAAAGAAGGCGGTATGGCAGGTATATTCTAATTCTTTTCTATGAGTAAATGTCCATTCTTGGCCGTACGAATCTTCTAAATCGTTTACTGACTTGGAATCCCATTCATTACGTATTCCAATTAATCTTCCCGGCAACCATCCACATTGAGCCATAATAACAAAGTATGAAAAAAATCCAGCAACCGCTTCTATCACTCCAATTTGCCCGTAAGCGACGAATATGAGTTTGCCATTGACCAATTTGTCATTTGCCGGATTTCTAGGATGTCTCAACATAATATCGGACTCGGCTCTTTCGTAAGCCAATGATATAGCCGGCCACATGTCAGTTCCCAAATCAATACAAAGCACAGCAACAACCCCAAGAGGTAGTGGAATACCACTAAGAATGAAGAGCAAAAAGGGTGTTATTTCCGGAACGTTGGATGCCAAAGTATACGCTATCGATTTTTTCAAGTTATCAAAAATAAGACGTCCTTCTTCTACTCCTGTTACAATAGATGCGAAGTTGTCGTCCAATAATATCATGTCAGCCGTCTGTTTGGATACATCTGAACCGGTGATACCCATGGCTATACCAATATCTGCTTTCTTTAATGCTGGAGAATCATTCACACCATCACCAGTTACAGCCACAATAGCTCCCAAATTTTGACAACCTTCAACTATGTTCAACTTTTGCGTCGGTGAAGTACGGGCGAATACGATTTCTCTGTTCGTTCTTAACACATGTTCTAATTCTTCGGTTGACATATCCCTCAATAATGAACCCTGAATAACAATAGTTGTGGATTCTCGTGGATCCAAAGAAGATACTGGTACCCGACGTCTTTTAGCAATGTCTTCGAGAGTTTCAGAGCCTTCTGTTATAATACCTACAGCCTTTGCAATAGCTTTAGCTGTCACGGGATGATCACCAGTTACCATGATAACACGAATACCAGCTGAACGACATTTTGCGACAGCATCTGGCACACCAGGCCTCGGAGGGTCAATCATGGACATTAGACCTAAAAATCTTAAATCAGTCAAAGGGAAATTTGGTGGATCGGTAGTGAAATTGAAACCAATTGGGAATTGCTCAGTACTCAGAAAAAGATCACAAAATCCGAGCACTCTCTCACCATAACTTCCAAGTTGTTCAATTATCTCATCCATTTCTTGTCTGATATTATCATCTAATTCAACAACTCCATCACCATATCGCATTCTACTACAACGAGCTAATATTCTTTCTGGAGCCCCTTTCATCACCAACAATTGGCCTTTTGACGGTAAAGAGTGAATTGAAACTTGAAATTTATCGGAAGAATTAAACGGAATTTCGGCTACTTTTTTATGTTGGTCACGGAAGGCCATGACATCCCCCACAGCGAGCTCAGAAAATTTGATTATAGCTGCTTCAGATGCGTCACCCATGACTTCTCTTTTTAGCACAGGTGTATTATCTTGACCACAGATAAATTCAGCTCTACTACATAGACATCCACCTCTAACGAGAGATTGATAAGCTTTGGTGTTCCTGGCTTCTTCTGTAACACCAGTTGGATCTTTGAAATAATCGACTTCAATAATTTCCTTATTATAACTCAAATGTGTTACAGTCATACGATTTTGGGTCAGTGTTCCAGTTTTGTCGGAACAAATTGTAGAAGTCGATCCAAGAGTTTCGACTGCCTCAAGATGTTTCACTACACAATTTTTCGAAGCCATTCGTTTTGCTGTTAACGACAAACATACAGTTACAGTGGCAAGAAGACCTTCTGGTACATTAGCGACAATGATTCCAATCAAGAATATGAAAGCATCTAACCAATGGTAGCCAAGTAAGAATGCCATTATGAAAAATGATATTCCTAAGAAAATAGCCCAAGCTGAAATCAAATGCATAAAATGGTGGATTTCATTAGCAATTGGTGTATCTCTTTGTTCCAGCCTTGTGGTCAGTCCTGCGATACGTCCCATTACAGTGTTATCACCACAGAGTATCACAACTGCTTTTGCGGTTCCTTCGACAGCGTTGGTGGAAAAGAAAGCCAAATTGTTTGCTTCTAATACTTGTACTTTTGATACGGCAGAATCTCTAGGTTGGGGTTCAGTTTCTCCAGTTAAAGATGAATTATCTACCTTGAAGTTATGGCTTTCGATAATACGGACATCAGCAGGAACACGATCACCAAACTTCACTTCCACAATATCACCTCTTACCAATTCTGAGCTCAGTATGTTTTTTCGTTCACCATCTCGCACAACATTAGCATATTGTGGTACCATGTTCTTGAAGGAATCCATAATTCTCGAGCTTTTCGCTTCTTGACTGTAAGCAAAAACACCTGTTATTACGCAAACAAGTACTAATACTGTACCCAACCATAGATTGTCTTCCTGTGGTTCTTCAGAAGTGGAATATTGAATACCATATGCCAGGAAACACAGAGCCGCACCTGCCCATAAAAGGATTGAAAATCCTTCAAACAGGTGCTTTAAAAGGATAATCCACGCAGGAGTCCTTTTAGGTGGGGTTAGAGAATTAGGTCCATCTCTAAGCAATAATTTTTTAGCCTGAGAGGTTGTCAAACCTCTCTCAGGATTCGTCTCATAACGAGCATATACCTCTGGCAACGGTATCCGATGATCGTCCAAGTCGATTTCTTTTTTGAGATCGCTCATTTTGGCACCTTTGGTGGTACCGCTTTCCGCCTCTTTGGAATCCATTTTGGACAGAATATAAGGGACTTTTTGTTGTAAAAATACAATTAAAAACTGTTAATGGTTTCAAAAATATTTGTAGGAATTCATGGTTATTATTATTATTATTTTTACAAAATATATAAATACACTAACTAATTGGAATAACGAATTTACGTCAACAACTTATAATATTACTTATAACGATCTTTTCATTTGATTACAAATAGGCGATTCGATCTCTATTCTGTGATCGAGAAAATCGATTATGACTAAGAGGTTCATTTTTCAAAATATTAAATAATATCACAGACTTAGAGTAAAGTATGACTCCGATTTTCCGAAGTGTGTATGTGTGTGTGTTGTTGTTATTCTGGATCAGCGTGGATCAAGACGTCTTGTCCCGCATGATGGTTGTCTGCCCAAAAAAAAAAAAAAATTAATAAATAAATAAAACAAAAATTAAAATATAATATCAATATATTTTATCTTAATGAATGGTAAATTAATTGATGGAGACTACTATTCCTAACTTCTGAACGTTATTATAAGTTTTCACCCTAATTTATATTTAAATACCCTTGACGACAATCCAGAAATGCACTACAAATGTATTCTACTAACGTATCCGATTATCGTGCCAAATGTTTTTCTACAATATTGTGTGCTTTTATTCGGAGTTTTATCAATTTGAGTTTAACTAGATACTAGATATATTTCAACTTATAGCTTATTACTCTTATAGATTATTATAATGTTCTAAAATATTATTGTGAAAATTACACCATGTATATTCAAATGTTTAATTACTAGTTTTATGGATTTAAAAATTGATTCATTGCCGCGTTTAGTATTAATCTATTCAAATAATATTTCCCTGTTAACTCAATGTATTGGACAAAAATATGGAAATTCTACGCAACAAAATATATGAAATATCAATGGTATGCCTCTACAGTAATACAGTGAGAATGTATTCAGATTGACATTAAATCATATGTTTTAATTTAATAAGATTGTTTATACATTGCAAACGGAAAAATAATAAATGTCAAATAATATCCAAACAAAAGTGAAGAGCAAAAATGTTTGCATGAATTTAAAAATTTCATAATAATACATTGTTTAAACATACAAATTATTAGTTAAAGTACATTTTTATTTGATTCCCGATGAAAACTATTAATTTAAGGTATTAAAAAATGTATAAAAATAATTGATCGAAAATAATATTTATTTATTATTAAAGACAAAAATTCAGTTGGTGGTGTTCTAAACATCTAAACGAAAACAATTGATGTGTTTAGTTAATTAATATGAAAGAGAAAATATTGTATATTAAAAAATGCCTTTATTTGATATAAGGAGTGTGTGAATTTAATGTAACATATGTTAACTCTGGATGATGTAGTCAAATAATTTTATTCAAACGATTATACTCTTTGTACTTTAATTAATTTTATAATAAAGTTAATAGAATTATAGAATGCATAGAATACATTTGATTATTAAGTAACAGGAAATGATATTCCTATCTTAGAAATAAGTTTCATTCAAATTTAATAATTTTATTTATGCGTTTATTTTGAATTTATTTCATAATTTTTCGTTCAATTAATTTAATATGAATTAAAATTTGTATCAAAAATTAAATTGAAAATCATGAGTGAAAACTCTTTTTGAGGTTTAATAAAACGAATAAAACCAATTATGACAAAAACTAAATTGGATTATGCAGTTTGATAACTGTAATAAGTCACGTTGTGTTTACTGCGAACTTAGTATAAACCATACATTAACTGGAAGAGCGAATGTTGGTGACCGAATGACCCTGACCTATGAGTATTTGATTAATTCAATCAACACATCCCTAATATATTGTAGCTTATATTTAAAAAACTACAACCAAGTCCAATTTGTGCCCAGAATAAAGAAATACATTAACGGCATGTAGAAGAATCGAATTGTTTGACTGGAAATATTACGTTAACTATTTTAGGTTAAGACGAATAGTTGGCCCAGACGCAGTGCGGACCTACACGCCACATTTACCCCCTGCGCCAGCCCACACGCATGCCCCTCCGTTCTATCGGTTCCCATCGCCCAGACCTCGTTCGCCCACTGCTGCGACCTATTTTGCCACCCGTTCCGGCACCAGCGCGCTCACCGTTCGATAACAGCACACCGTTTTCACACACACACGTCAACTTTAACAACAATCGCGGAAAAAAAAATGTCGACTTTAAGGTTACGTAAAAAAATAAAAAATAAACATTGTTAGATAATTATGCGACAAAAAAAGCACCGTACATACGTAGGTATTATGTGACTATTTGAGATATAGTAGTAGTTACACAATGTTTGGTATATATTATGAAAAAAATATATTCGAGCATGTATTATTATTATTATTATTATTATGATAACTACTCACCTATATGTTAGGGGTATCCAAATGGCGAATATAATCCTAGTGTATAACAATAATATGGTGAACCAATGTGGTATCGGTGGGCGAACGAGCACGGCTGAGTCGCACTTATAATATTAACAACAAACAAACACTTGAAAAAACTTAAAAAAAAGCCAGACTGAATGCGTGTGCGGGATGCGGTCGGAGAGTTTTCGGGGCTCGGGGGATAAGGCAGGCAGCAGGTGAATCGGAGGAGACGCGGCAGAAGGAATAAAAACGGGGGAAAAAAGGAAAAAAAGAAAAACCGTCTGGTGGTCTTAAAATAAAAGACAGAAAAATCTGTCCGGTACGTTAGAGCGGTTACAATAACGCGGGTCCCGCGGCTCACGGTGGCAGCAGCTGAACTCCTCTCGAGCGGCGTATCGGGCCGGTGGCCGAGGCGACGACGACGGCGGCGCGGGCTTGTCCCGTAAAGTTCTATTCTGGGACGCGCGTGCGCGGCCACCGCGGCAGTGCGACGGGCGGCCGGCAGGGTTTTCGGCAGAGCGGTGCGGCGGTGGCGGTCTCCTATGGATCCGTCGGGCGTCCAGGCGCCAGGCGCGGTTGCCATTCCACGCCCCCTCCACCACCGTTTGCCCACTCTACCACCCCTAACCCGTTCGCTCCCACCCTCGGGCGCACACCCTCTGGCCGCCGCCACCACCCTCTTCCCGCGATACGCCCCATCTCGCGGCGCGGCGCAGAGTCCGCTGTCGCCGCCGCCGGGTATACAACGCGTGTCAATGTCTTGCGGAGATATTTCACGCCGTTGCCGACTAGTGTACCTACCACCACCACCACCACCACCACTACTACTTCTATCGCTACTACTACTAATACTATTACTACTAATACTATAACCACCAATACTACTACTGCTACTACTATTCTTCTTATGCACCCATCACGTTACACATTTCCATATGCGTATTGTTCGCATTTATTATTTTCCATACGCTACAATTTTGATGCACATTTTTGCGCACAAATATTTTAAACGTAACGCCGTCCAAAGTGTACGCTATACGCACGTGCAGGAGGTACGTATAGTTTAGCACGGGCTTGTGCGTCGGCGGCGGTGGTAGACGGACCGACCTCGTTTCGACCGGACGAGGAACACGCGTACACCCGACCCCCGGGCCACCGACAGTATTCCATCCCGTTGGTATCGCCGTGCACTGTATTATAAACATAAGAAACAGCCGCCGCCGCCTGTCATCGGGTTCGTAACAAATGGTCGTAAAGTCGCGCGAGACGACCCCGAAGAGCTCGTTGCCCGGATAGCGTGGAGACCTCCTGCAGCAAGCCGGGGTGACCTGTAGGCCGTCAACGGGTACGGATCGTTGTGTGCAATGTGACAGTACGTGTCGTCGCGATCGGCCGACCGCTCCACCGATCGCGTGTCGGACCGTTTATTGTGTAGTATATTCTCGATCATATAACACGTCGCCTCTCCACCACCTCGGTCTTTCTCGTCTTCCCTACCATTCCCCTCTTCAGTTCCTCAGGTCGACCGTCTCTGCACTAGCTCGGTTTTAGCCTTTTTCCCCCAACCCCCACACCCTACCACCCCTCGACAAGCGGTCGTGTGCTGGTGCCCGGAGAACGGCCATGGCTCGAACGCATATTGTGCATGCTAATTCGCAATACCAAACGTTGCGTGTACCGGATTTTTAAATTTTTTCCCCGACACCCCCTCCCTTTCCTTCTTTACCCTGAAGTCTCTATCGCATCAACCCATAGTCCACCGGACAAATCCGTTCTCGGCACTTTATATCATTACGCGTCGTTAATAATTATGATTTTATAATAATATGCTCGGCATAAAATCGTTCGGCTATCGTCGTAATAATAATAATTATTATAATATCGTCACCTTATTGCCATTACCAAGTACACAACCACGTGTCATAAATTAATTTCGACAAAAAGCTATACCTACGACTGAGTGACAGAGCGATCGTAATAATAACATTTTGCAATAGTGCAACGGCGAATAACAATACTATAATCGTTGAAGACAAAGGCCATATTACCTCGAGATGATTGAGCCTTTTCAAAATTCACAATTAAATTATTTTTAAACGCGCATAGGCAAAACGTACCGTACACAACGCGGGCGTCGTTAAATTGCATACACCGGGCGCCGTATAAAATGCGATCGCGTCATCATCACGGTCGTCCGTCGTCTGTATTATTATTATTATAATATAAAAAGGAATTATTTTTCGAGTTATTTATACATACTAGAATGCGTACGCGAAATACATATTTAATACAGATAATTTTGGTACATAACCAACATTCTGCGTAATCGTGACTAACGGTCGGCCCGGGATTTGAATTATATAACCTGATGTGCGTATACGCCTATTTATATTTATTTATATAAACATGGTAACATCATGATTAATAATCCAGTGCTTAAAAACCCAATAACACCACATGCGATCGTTTGAATAAAACGCGTTGCGACTGTGATAATTCGATAATGATCGGTTAAAAATGTATTATTATTTTAAACAACAGTAGTACCTATATAGTGTTGTCGTATGACTGAAAAAAAACTCTCGTAATGATTTCATAATAACTGCGATTTATTATACTCTTCGGTCGTCCATTGTGCTTCTCGTTTTTATATCTAGTACCACATGCACTGTGTCCAAATGTTAATTACTCGTGGGATTTAATTTATTATCGGAACAAAAAAGAATCTATGGTAGATTTTAATCAATACATCTCTCCAGGGATTCTATTGAAATCAGAAAATATTATCAAGTATATATTGTGCTCTGATAAAAAAAAAATAACGCGCTATGCTATATAATATCGTAGTACTATCGGTTCGATGTGTATATCACTATACATTCGAATTTCTATACATTTACGACACGGCAAATTGTGTTCAGCGAGTGGGTAATATATTTTACGTGCGTACGTGTGAGTGTTAACTCTAATGCAGTTTTTTACGGATAATAATCAATAATATTTTCGTGGTCTGCCGGGTTGTAATCGAGGGCGTTTGAAAAATAAACAGTACATATAAAAGCCGTCATGCAAGCGTCTGTACTATGACAACATAACAGCCATTATAAAATGTAAGTTTCGATGTAAAATAAGTTTACTGAAGCCGATATAGAAATGAAAATTCATAATGTGATACGAAAAATAATAATTTACCGTGGTTGGGGGATAGGGTCACCGGGCCATCAGCGTCGTGTTTTGTTTTCCCCTCGCGTACGCAAATATAGACAACATTAAATTAAACGGCTCAAACAAACACGTCTTGCGTACATTACGTATATATATATATATATTATATATTAAATAGTTAATGACGAAGTTTTTAAAATTGAACAATATATTATACGTTACGAGCGTGTTTAAGGCGGCGAGTGTCATAATAAATTCAAAATGTTTGCTCCGAGGAAACACTCGAGATTTATACACGATGCGTGTTGGTTAGTAACGCTGTGTGTACTCCAAGTCAATTTTTTTTTTATTTAATTTTTTTTTTGTCCTCGCATTCAATCCGACTTCGTTAATTCGAGGCATTTGAAGATGGTGGTGTGCGTCTTCATATGCGTTTTCACCCGAACCGTAAACTCGTCGGCCCGATCGTAAATACGTATTATGCATACCAAAAAAAATATACGATATAACCACGAGTCGTAGACTGTCGTGTGGTAATTTTCTCCGTTTTAGACGAGTACGTATACGGGATGTAAACGGGACGCTTTCATATAAAACCTGCCAGATTGTTCCATCACACCCTGTACATACATTGTACGGCATATAGTAAATGCAATCGACCTTTTTGGTCGCCACTTTTACGACGGTACTGGCGGGTGGCCTGCTAAAGGGACGCGTATTCAATAAAATATATAATAAAAAGTCCTTGTGCGTAAATATATATAGGTAGATAGATACCGTACACGTTGCCCGTACGCAGACAGTGGTGGCAGTGATGGCATCATCATCATCATCATCATCATCATCATCATCATCAACAGCAGCAGCAGCAGCAGCAGGAGCAGCAGCAGCAGCAGTGTGAGCTAGGGTTACCGGTGGCAGCGGCGGCATAACAGCTGTACGCGTCGTACTCGGTAGTTGGTACGGCTGTACGACAAGGACAACGCCACCGGCGTAAAATCAATACAGCTTCTAAAACCAGGCTAATAACTTGACCCTTCAGCTGGAGTCTACATCTAACGATACGCGCGCGCACACACGCACGCACGCATATGTAATATAATAACACGCGAACAAAAGACGTGTAAGCATGTACAAATATATATATATATATATACGTATATTATACGTATAACACGATTGGTATTATATGCGAACGCGTATAGGTTCCCATCGTCGCCATGTTTCGTTGTTCGATCGATTTTGTTTTATATAATACATACATGCACGTGCGACAATAAACGATGCGAACATATTATTGTTACATTACGTTGTTACTGTACATCGTTTTGGTGGCAGTACCGATTGGTGTGGAACCATACGGCACAGACGACGACACGGAGCCTCAACGCTCGTACACCGGTGGATGGCGATGGTGGTGGCGGCTTTAGGGTCGATAGCGCACACCTAACCTGCATACCCGCTGCCACCGGGGCCGATGACTTGACGTGATGCAGCAGCAGCAGCAGTGGTAGCCGAAGCAAGACCAGCTGTGCGCAAGAGGTGCGTAGAGCGAAGGCAGCGGAGAAGCACCTCTGTATACCGCGTTAGTTGCCAGCTGATTACCAAAGCTTCGCTTATTTCCGAAATAACCGGATCGTCCGTGTACCACTTTTACCATTGCCCCACAAATGGGCGTATAAATGAAAGTCACGTTTAAATGTCCCACCTGGAAATCGGAAATTTTATACGTGTGAAATATATCTTGATATATAGATATACGATATGTATCTTCACGTGCAAGTTTTAGTGCACGTCGGTAAAATATATGTAATTTTTTTCATTCAGTCCTATGGCCAAAGAGACGTGTAAATAAAAGATAGAAGATTTTTACCATAAATGCGCTGTGGGTTATACCACACGTGTATAAAAAAAAAGAGAGAGATATTGCAATTAGTGTAGAAATCCTTGTGGGACGCCCTGTGCAGGAAAACCGTAAACGTATTTTCCCGCAGGAGTCGACTTTCAAAACGTCCCCCGAGTAGGCATCGATCTCGGTGCTAAAATTGTCGCGCCGGCTATACGGACGATGGTTTTATGTGTCTATTATGACATGTATAGTAAATATATATAAATATATAAATACGACAATCCCTTCCTGCTGCTGCTGATTCCTAGTTATCTATTTTAACACGATTTTTCGCTATAATAATGAAAAATTGAAAACGATGTTTATAACACACATAAAATGCGTATAAAATACTATATAAAATAATGTGTATATATGTATAATGTATACGTATTATACTATATTGTACCCGTTACATAGGTACCTACGCGTGATTGCCGTAAATTATATGGTTAAAAATATGAGGTCTGCTACGTTATTGTGGAGTAGGTTTTAAAATCAATAAACATAGTGCACACACACGCACAAATACGCACACAGAAATATTAAAAAAATAAAAACAGCTAGTCTCGTTATGCAATTTAAAAAAAACCAATTAACCGTGTCATGTCTATAAATACCTAATTGCTATTGTTATTTTTTCTTTTATATAAAACCACTGTAAAAGTACTACGTCTTCAGTTAAACTACAAAGGTGGTATATTTTTTTTTTACTCTTTAATTTTACATTTTTAATGAACGTTGGCTCTATATTTGTTTTATAAATACAAGATAATTATAAATAGGTGCACTTAAGAATCTTAAACCCACATTATAGCATGTGCCGTGTTTTTGTTATTAAAATGGCAAATTATTCTCGTGCTATATATATACAATATTTTTCATTTAAATGATATACTATTAATAACTATTATACAACTTATTTATTTTATGATTTTATACGCCAATATTTGTTCTCGTTGTACTTGTAACCCTTCGAAATTAACCAATTTTCATTGCATAGTCAATATTTTTAAATAAACTGGCTTTAGTAACCATGCAGATCCGCAAAACTGGTAATAACATTTATTATATAAATATGGTTCAAACAAAACGATTATTCAGTTAATTTTATATAAAAAAGTGATTTTACAAAATCGTTACTCGAAGGCAAAATAAAATACACGGAAGTAACGCAAAAATAAATAATAATTACCTATTCAATCTAAACATAATAGAATATTTTGATATTACGTAGGTATTATACAACTAAGGCTTCTTTTTTAACAAGCATTATATTACGGTACTATTACATGAATTGAATCCGTTACTGTGTCTCCAGAATGTTACATAAGAGTAAATTCGAATAAATAATATCAGTTTAACCATCAGAACCATTAAAGAGACCGTAAACAATTATGTTATGAACATTATTAATTACTTTTTTATTTTCTTGTTACTTATGTAATATAAGGAATTAAGTGTTTTATATTAATATTTACCTAGTAGCGCACTTGGAAATAATATCATGACTGTACCTCAATGACTTATTTCAAATACCTTTTTAAAAGCAATTTTTATTTGAAGGTCCATGAATGATAGGTTTGCTGTATCATAAATTATTTCATTTCGTATGATTTTACTTGCCTAAATCTACAAACACGTTTAAATATTATCTTAAGAACGAATTAAAGTGTATTTTATAAATAAATATTGGTTGTGAATTTTCATTAGAAATAGACCGCAGTAAAAATAAATTATATTAATACAATTTTATGTATGGAGTATTCAACAGCAACAAAACAAAAACAAAAATATTTATATTTATATTCAACATTTTAAAATGAAAATACTTTCTTTCTCTTCTTTGTAGATTATATTGAGCAATAAAATTTAGGTATACGCATTGAACAACAATAAATAGGTACAGTCATAACTATACTATATGGTCTATTTACCATATTATCCTTAAAGTATATGCATATTATGTCACAATCTAAGTATACATGATGCATTTATGCTTATAAGTAATAATGTAACTCTAGAACTTGAACCTTAAATTACATTAAATTTTAATAAAAATACTTGTTTTGTACATTCAATATTTCATATTCAGCATTATCATGCACTTTCTACCTATTACATTTTGTGAATACATAATAGTATTATGTATTCATATATATATATATATAATATTATTTATTATATATTATCATTATATTATACTTAAAACTTCAGAAGCATTTGATATTATTTTAAACGTAGATAATTTATTCTATAAATTATATAGTATCTATAATTAGCTATACAGCTTTTTTATATTATTTTCGTTCAAATACAATAGAAAATTAATTTATTAATAGAAGAAAACATATGTAAGGAAATTACATTTTTAAATGTATATTTAGTAAAATTAGTTTTAATTTTCAACTACTTGTAAAAATTAAAGTAGATCTTCCAATCTTCAAAGCTGCTCATTATAAAAATTAAAACATTATAATAATATTATTGTTCATACTTAAAAAATAATGAAAATAATGTCATTGTGTGCTTATTATGATTTAAAAACCTATAAATGTATTGTACAAAGCCATATTTGCTTAGAAAAAAAATAACATAAAATAAATAAAAATACATTTATAAAACCAATCCATTCTTTGTTTTTCTCAGAAACCGTAAAATAAATAACGATAGCGTATTACTACATGTATTATCATTGTCTCTCATGTTAATGGTATATTATAATGATTAATTTTATGCTCTATAAACAAATGTTTCAATACTTTCCTTTAATACGTATTTTTTCTGATTTTGAATTTTATTGTCTAACTACATTACAAGCGATCTAAATTTCAATGTCAAAATTAATATACTGTTGTTCTATACGCCTCATGGCAATTTAAATATCCTACAACATTATTTTATATTCCTTTCGGTCGGAAAACCATGTAACATTATTTCTAGGAAGTCCAATACCTGATTTATTCTATATATTATAAAATATTGCTATTAATTATCCACGTCGTAGTAATAATAATGATTATGTAAAAATTATTATAATAATATGTGAATTAAAATGTGTTATTTCACGTGCATAGTGTACAATAATAAAATATGAGTTTTCTTAATTTTTTATGTAAGCTATTATTACATCAATTAAGCTAGGTATCATTGTATACAAAAAACAATTCTGAACGGAGATGATTTGTTAGTCTTGATTCTAGAATATTGAATAAGTATGTATAATATATTATGTTATATTGAATTTGTAATATGTCAATATTTGCTCTTTTAACGCTTATACAAATTAATTGTGATTATTTATTTTATTAATTTTTAAATGTCAGTAAAAACAACTTTTGTGGAATCTTTTATTATATTTTCAAGTGTAAACGCGCATAACTTACGTAGACGTGTTTAATTTTAAATTACTCTAATACTGTTTAAAAACAAAATTAAGCATATTATATAATTATGCATCGTAGATATTAAATGTATACCATAATATAACAGTTATAGACTAAAATCAAATGACCATGAGGCACCATGGTAGAGTTCGAGAGAAAACACGGAAAATAAAATAGTAAATGGCATCGTAGCCAGTCTTATTTTTAGACAAAATGTAATGTAGTAAATTTAGTACAGTATATAACTCTGTTGGACATATTAAAATTTATTGGATGTTATTTTTTTTCTCTTTACACAAAGTATTATTTTTACAATTATTTTAAATTATCTATTAGATATTTAAAGCATATACAGTTTCTCGTTCTAATACTAAGAATATTTGAAATGTCATATACTAAAATAATTTTAAAAGAATTATTATTCATTTATTCCGAGTAAATACAATAAAACACATTGAGTGTATACACAAAATACTATAAACGTATAAACACAAGCAAAAGGTCCTATAGAACCATCCCCGGGGCAGAAATACTTAATACTTTATACTATTGATTGACCCGATTACCTTAAAAGTAACGAAATCTATTCTTTTCAAAAGTAACATACTTTATGTACTACCGCAAGCTGTCCATTATTACTTAGATAAATTGTAATTTGTAATTAATATGTATACTATTATGTTTATTTTGTAACATAGTACAATGAATAACATCGCGTTTTATGTATTTTATTATCAGCAAACATTATTCAGAGAAAACTGTCATAGATTGAAATTTTAATTGTTTATATATTGATATAGGTACATCTATTATAATTAATATATTAGGTAAGTATTTAATATAAATATTATGATTTAAACAATATCTTGTTTGGTTCGAACTATATGAATGAAAATCAATTGATGTCATATGAACTATTCGTTGAAACTTAGTTGAAAAATGATCGAAAAGTTTATGTTTCATAGAAATTTATTTTTATATTTAATACATTTTATTTATATACTCCTTAAAACTTTACCTCTAAACTCTGATAGAGTTTCGTGTAATCCTATTATTAAAAATTTAATATTTCTTTTGGAAATTGTAACCTAAGAATAAAATTATTAAACAAGGCTGGAATGATCATATTTTGAAGTTTACAGTAACTGTGATTTCAATATACCTATGGGCTATGATCCATCCATTTGATTATTTACTTATTAAATTATTGTTTAATTATAAATTATAACATTCAAAATATTAATTGAAAGTAAATACATGTAAAATATAATTTAACAACGTTGAAAATGTATTAATTCCAGTATTATAATTATTTATATTTATATGATTTACTTTAAACTCTATAAAATATGCACTTGTTTTTAAAATTTAATATTTAATATTGAATTATTAATTATTTATTATTTTTATGATTTAATGTACATGAATATTTTGGAATCTAATTAGTTATAATTTGTTATACTGAACAGTTTAATTTTTCAATGTTATGTATATATGTAATATTGTTTTATGAAATCGCTGTATTGTAATTGACATTTACTAGGTAGTTGATTAGATTTCAAACATACGTATTATCGTATATGATACCTGTAAGTATAATTAGTGTCAACATATTTGAATATAATAAATGATAAACGTTTTTAATACATTACACATTATTTGATTATTCGAACCAATAATAATTAATTCGTGACCTACAACAGTAAAATATTTAACCTCAGTAAATACACGTACATATATAAACCTCCATTTTAGTCGTACTCTATAATCTGCTTAAATGGGAAATTTATTGTTTTAATATTTTAGTAATTAACAGGTACATGATTATATGGACTTTTCTTAATAGTGCAACAAGAAGTTGATTTAAAAGAAAATATATAAAACATTATACCTGGTTAAAGTTTTAAAGGGAAATTAAATTAATATACTGCAGTTTCATGGGTCACGATTCCCAGACATGCTCGTCCAAACATGGGAATTCATTAATTAAACGCATATGCGAAAGTTTCACGATAAATAATTAGAGTGCTGTAGTTGCTATATGCATTATAATATAGGGTAATAGCTTCCACTATCAGTGAAACTAAGTGCTAGCCTTTTAGCATTTCTCACAATTTCACTGTAGCACATTACGTTACCCTAACAGCAAAAATACGTATTTCCAAAAGTACAATTTTGTAAATCTTATAGATCTGTGTAGTTACATATCAAATTCAGACACATGTAATCACTTTAATCAATTTCTTGTGGTTACCATTATTTTTACGGAAAATATGGCCAATAGAAAATACGTGCAAAGAGATTCTGAATGTTTTGATAACATAAAAAAAACTCTAAACTTTGCAGGTACGTGTCGTTGCTATTAGGGTAACGATGTTAAGCTATTTTTTTGTTAGTCACAAAATTTGTAACTACAAATTGTTTTGGACCTAATCGGGCTATACGCGCATCGAACATTCGTGCAACCATCCTGCACCATTTTAGAAGTCCAGCTGTACCAACGAAAAAAGAGCACACTGCACGTTTAAAGAGTTTGACTCCTTTAAAATAATTCTTTAGAGCGTTTTACGTGTATTCGGAATAATCTCAACGTGATGCGAATATATTATACTAGAATAACGAATGTAATTTATGCACTTCGTTTGTCATTTTACGGTTTGTACGTATAATATAATACTTAAATATAGCTACAAGCTATACACTTAGCGTATTTATGACAGCCCACCCCGTTCAAAACCGTAAATGATGCAAGACTGAGACAGGGTCAATATTATGTACATATACAATACATATCATAATAGAAAACGGTTTCAAATCAGAAATCATTGACACGAAAAACGTCACCCACTAAGCGTATAACCGACGACAAGATCGTTGTATACGCATACGGAGTGTTTATCGCATATTTGATGCGAAACATCCACATATTTATTTTTTAAATTTATCAACGTTTAGGTACTAGTTATTTTTTTTTTTTTTTCATGCGATCAATTTTCACGATTTATGCATTTTTTTCTCGTCAGTATGTACACAGAGAGCAGTGGTGATATTCGGTGTGGTAGCGAGGGTTAAACTATACATATACAATGTACACAGAAATCGATTTTCAACCCTTGAAAAACTAAACGGGTAAATTCCGCGTACACACCCACACACGCACCAACCCGAACATGTGCGCGCACGCTCAACGCACTCACACTCGCATAAAAGCATGCAATTCGAAATATTACAAGTACAAATTATTACATCCGGGAAGTTACATATATTTAACTAATACAAAAAAGTAGTATATTTGCTAACACGAATTAATCGACATTTTGGACTTTTGGAGAAGCTATTTTTTTTTTTATTTTTATAAAATATGGTCTCTTTCATTAATGATATTGATTTTTAAATACTATGTTCCAAGTCTTTCCAAGTTCTCCCAAAATTGTATATATTCGTACCTTACCTAATGTATATTACCGCTGTAGTGGTATATAACAAGCTTATTTGTATTTGTATTGGGTACAATAATGTTTTACATAGCAGTATTTTAGTAACTACAGAATATAGTAGCAACAGAGCACGATTTTCGACTATACATAGTGGTTATACAAATTTACCCATAGCCATAATATAGTGGTACTAGGCATTTAATAGGGCGATATATACATCGCACCCCTCCTCAAATGTATGATTAAGTGTATTTTATTTATTAAAAATCTCTGAAATAAATCGAGAACGCAAGAAATTTAAGACATATATACCTACAGAACCGTAAAAAAAACTCTATAAGTATAATGTGTATGGTAAAAATTATATCGGAAGTGTATATACGACTTTTAAGTACTCGAGAAGTATTTTTATTATTATTGGCTTTTATATCAGAATAAGTAGTATTAATGGTGGTAGAATAAGTAGTATTATAGTGGTAGTAATATAGCTGTATCAGTGGGTACTTTTTTTAAGATGAAAAAAAAAGTAGTAGTAGTAGTAGTAGTAGTAGTAGTAGTAGTAGTAGTAGTAGTAGTAGTAGTAGTAGTAGTAGTAGTAGTAGTAGTAGTAGTAGTAGTAGTAGTAGTAGTAGTAGTAGTAGTAGTAGTAGTA